>APFE031252614.1:57783-68777 GCA_000404065.3 Pinus taeda
GTGTACTTGTTTATATATGCTTGTATATGGTTAATGTACATCTGATCCTGCATTATTTATGAATTTAGATCCTTGTTTTTTGCATAGTAGTATGTTGTTGTGATTCTACAGGTCTTTTTGAAGCTGAGCAAACAAAGAGCGAGCAGCAAAACTCTATCAAGAAGGAGAGGGAATCGAGCGCAAGACTCAGGTTGGCCCTCTTGGTTCTCCTCTCATCTATTTTCATAAAAGGAATCAATAGTAGACTTTGATTGTTTGTTTCTAAGATAGCCACCCATCTTAGTGGGAATAGCAGCGTTCGTATGGACACTATTCCCATATAACACCAATGCAATTGAGTTGAAAGGGTTATTCTTCCTCCTCCAACTAGTTCAAATTTTGAAACACAAATGAAATCTATGGGGAACAATCTACTTCAAGAGTATAATTGTTGTCTCTTAGCATGGGAAATTTGGTGGTAACCTTCATAATGAGGAATACAATATCTCTTGAATATCCCATCCCTTATCCCTTGATTGACATGTGTTTGGCATTGAATATTTTCAAGTATGCTAAGGCCAAACCCCTTGTTCCTACTATCATGGGATTAATTAAAAAATCCTCAACCATTGCTACATTAAAAATTTTGGTCATAAAATTAAAATCACAAAATCAACTCAAAAATGTTTAAGACATTAGACATACACTATAATATTGAAATCAAGACAAGCATGTTTAATCAAATGAGCATATGTCAATATCATCTATTTTGGTCATTAAAACAAGAGTCTTTTAGAAGTTATTAAGTTTGTGAGGAAAATGCAAAAAAGAATAATGAAAACATGATGGGAAACAAAGGATAATCTATGGGCCCATCATATGGTTAATCATGCTCAATATGGTTAACTATGGTCAAACATGGGTATATTGGGGTCATTAGGTAAGGACATTAATGTATTAGAGGATTATTGGTTATTGGGTTATTGTGATCAATATTATCAAAAAGGTCAACCATGATTCATATGATCATTGGTGATAAAACATGGTCAAACATTTTTAATATGGACAAATATGACTAGTATGGTGAATGTAGTTAATAATGCTCAATGATAATCAACGGTGATCAAGGGTGAATGATTGGCTGTATTAGTTAAATTAAGGTGTCCTATATTCATTATATTTATTAATGGTAAACATTAATCAACATAGGTCAATATGGGTTGAGGAGTTACAAATTTATAGGTTAAATGGTTAGTAGATAGTGGGATTAAGGCTTAGTGGATCAATGTGGTCAATATGGTAAAACATGACTACATTAACTAGATATGATCAATATTGTAAATATTATTAGGGTTTATAATGTATTATGGTTTTGTCTATTTAAGTTCATAGTGTTTTAATGGGTGATTATGGCATGGCTCGTAAGGGTTAGGGGTTATAATGTGTTTAATATCCCAATGGTTAATAAGTAATTATATCAGAGATAAAAGGCTTAAGAGTAAAGTTTGGTTGGGGTAATATCATGGTTAGGGGTATTGCTTGTAAAAGTGCTAGGTTGAGGGTCTTAGTGTATTAGGGGAAGAGTGTGTTACATGTTATAAGGGTGAGGGGGTATAATGTTTTGGGATCATAGTGATCAAGGGTGGAGGTGTTTTAAGGGTTCAAAGTGTGTATGAATTTTAGAAATTATGGGTTATAATGTATTAGGGTTAGTGTGTTTGAAGGTGATTTTGTTAGAAGGGCATAATTTTTAGGGTATATAGTGTGTCTAAGGTCAGATAATTAGGTGGTGCTTGTATCAAGTCTTATGTGGCTATGATGTATAATGCGTTTAGGGTTAGAGTGTTTATGGGGTTATTTTATCATGGTTAATATATATAGGAGGAATAGTGTGCTTGAGATCATAATAATTATGATAATAAATCATGTTGACCATGTCACTAAAGAGAAAATATGTCATTGGGGGAATTTGAACATTTAAGAGGATAAAATGAATAAAGTAGTTAATTTATGATTATATCCTTCTTGTTCCTGAAAATAATTTAATCTTCTTAAAATTTTTCATAATTATAAATTTATGTTTAGTGATGCCCTTAAAAAGTTTTATTTAATAATTTTAATCCTCTTTTTCTTTTTTCTTTTCTTTTTTATGTTTAAAAGAATTGACAATTGGGTCAGTCATGTACTCATGTGACATAGGGTTGATTTCAACTACTACCACTATAACCCCTAGGTGTACCATGCCACCCCCCATCATGGGGCCACAAGTAAGCAACCATGGATTTGAACATGGGACCTTGTACTCACATTTACTTTACATTTTCATGATCTCTCAAAGTGAGCTCCATGAGGGGGCTATAGATTTCACTCCTCTAAAGTTAATTTTGATGTCAAATTAAGTATTAACTTAATATACATTCAATCTGAACTTAATCCCTATACTTGGAGGATATTCTATGGGTTTTTGAATGTCCAAATCAATCTTAACTCAATATTCCAGGATATTCCATGAGTTTTGATTTGAAGTTTTTTTAGGATATTCCATGAGTTTCAACTTGAAGTTTTTTAAAAAGTCATGACACTTATTCGATGTTGTCATTATAATCTTTTTAATATAGATTTATATCTTGTGTGTCTAACTATAACTTACAAGGAGTTTGAATTATATTTAAATGAGTATAAGTATATGTTTTTCTATTTTCCAAGGGCATCTAAGTTTTCAAAATCACTCAGGGATGACACCAGACCTAGACCATACCAACCCATAACGTGGCTAAATTTTTTGAATCCATAGGTTTTGAACCAATAAATTTTACACAAAAAACGTCTTAACATAAAAATAGCTATTACGTCTCATGAATATGAACATAAACATACTAATATATACATCATGTATAATTAAAAAAGACATAATATATCTCATTAAATTAATTATATAATTATATTATATAATATATAATATATATTATATTATATATATATATAGATATAATATTAATTTTTTTTCACGTTCATTCAATCTCATCTTCCACAGTACATTTTTAATTAAATTTAGGTTAAATTTATTATTTTTAAAATATATTTTGGTTATTAATTATGTGATTGAATTTCAATTTTATCCATTTCCTCTTCCTCTATAGTTTAGTGTTCATTGGATTTTACTCTTCAAAATAATACATTTATCTATTTCTAAATTATTGAAAATATTGTTAAATTTTAACTTATATAAATATTGTTGAATTTTATTTATTTAATTATATATTTAATATCAATTAAAATATTGATTTTATATTTATTGAAAATATTTCAATTGATTTTAAATTAATTTCGATTTATTTTTATGGAAAAAAACCATGTATTATAAAAGCTTGTAATTATTTAATTTATTATAAATTAATTAATAATATATAATTTAAATTTAATTTTGTTTTTCCATTTTTAATATTATATATACATAAAGTTAAAAAATATAGAAATATTCATAATAGAAACTAATATAGATCTATTTTAATTTTAGATTTACTAAGCACCACGATGTATCAAATTTTTCAAGATGCAAACTTTTTTTTGAGCGCATAACTTAAGGAAAGATTTGCACTTTGAGAATATTTGATTCCTCTTAGCTCTTGGTAGCTCTAGAGTTGGATCTATGCCTCCTTTTAGCAAAACACTAATAAAATGCTTTAACTATAAGATTTTTTATATTTATTTTCGGTCCTTTTACATAATATATATATTGTTGACATTGAAATATTTTAATTATGATTCACATTTTCCACATCAAAATGTTAATTCATGCCCTCTCATATTAGGAAGTAGTAAACACATATCTATAGAATATAATTTCTCTCTAGATATACACACACACATTGAATTATTTTTGTTGTTAATATTTTTTAAAATGTAACATGTCAACTCCATAATAAATATTGAAGGAATTTCAAATCTCCCTCACACTTAATAAAGAAAAACCAATTGATGAAATAAGAACGCGCTCTCTCTCTCTTTGTTAAAATCTTTTATTGAACATGTATATTGAAATATTTGATTTATGACCTACGTTAAACTTTTTTTTGTTATTAATATTTTTTAAATATTATATGTCAACTCTAGGAATGGAATAAATTACACATCTCTCACAATGTAAAGTGAAAATACAGGAATTTCTTTTATTCAAATTGCATTATTATTATTATTATTATTTATTATTATTATTATTATTTTTTTTTATAAAGTTGATGTTATTATTATAATTATTTAACTAAGATGATAAATTATGTTATTTGATGTGGACATTGAAATAATGTATTTATGGGCGACACTAATTATTTTTATTAATGTATTTATTTTTTAAATAATACATGTCAATTAAACATAAAATGAAATACACATCATATAATATCAATAATAATATTTTTAATGTCATTTGTCAACTCCATATTAAGTACTTAAAAATTACACATCTCCCTTATACTAAAAGTAAATTATTATTTTTTACATTCCATTACTTTATCTCTATATAAAGTTGATGTAGGAATTGAAGAATTTTATTCATAGTAGATAATGATTTTTTTTTGTTATTATTATTTTTAATATGTTAATGTACGTACTGTTTTATTCTTTTTAAATATAACATTA
Organism: Pinus taeda; assembly: GCA_000404065.3. Classification (NCBI taxonomy): domain Eukaryota; kingdom Viridiplantae; phylum Streptophyta; class Pinopsida; order Pinales; family Pinaceae; genus Pinus; species Pinus taeda. The sequence continues at coordinate 62,401 of APFE031252614.1, forward strand.
GCTGACAACATCTCCCTCATATTGGGTTGTAGATAACCTCTTAGTGCAATAAAAATGAAGTATAACTAGTTGGTAACTCGTTGTTAGTGGGTGTTTTTTCCCAAATGAAACCAGTCCTCCCACCAACTTAATAAGTATATGTCTTATCAAAGTTTCATTATGGATATTCGTTATTTTAACTAAATGAGATTATATGAAGATTAGTTTCTTAATACTAATCACAATGATGAGACGAAATGTTGTGGAATTTTCTCCTCAAACTACACATCCATGAATCTCCTAGCAACGTTCTCCTAGTTTAGAGCCCTTCTCGAGTGGTGTAGTTGGGATAGTTTCCAGCTGACCCACCCTCCTATTAAGTGGCTACTCCCTTAAGGACATGGGAAATTTAAATTTCAACACCAAACATCCCCTTACAAATGGCTTCAAATTTTCCCTCAAGGATTTGTATGGTGTGGAGAATGTCCTCATGGTCGGCTCGTCCTTTTCTAGGGCATGGGAAATGATAATCTTCACCAAACAATGTCTCTTTGATATCAAATAACTTATTGACCCTAGTTCATGAATGAATTGACTTGAAATCCAACTTGCAAACCGTCTCCAAAATTTAGGTTGTAGATAATCTCATGTTCCTCTCCTCTACTCCTTTCTCAATCTATTCCATTTCTTTTTATGCCATGTCTAAGCACATGCCATAGTAAGCTTTCTTATCTTCAAAAGAATCACAAACTTCCATAGATGGGTGAGTTGGATGAGCATTGAAAAAAGCTCAACCATACCCTATGCCTCTTTTTCTATTTCCTCCCACCTTCAACTTAGCTAACCCCATGAACCATACCAACTTTGTTAATTAACAACCTTTGCACTACAAAAGCCAAACTCGACACAACACTAGAAAATAATGGAACCAAGAAAAGTAAGTCCAACATAGCAACTACCCACCTAAACTTCTTCCTAGATTGAAACCTTTAATTGTGGGTGCAACCAATTGAGGCCAAAACCTAACCACCCTCTAAACAAATACTAGAACCTAACATAAAAAAAAAAATGGAGGAAAGATAGATAGTTATGTTCCCTGGCCAAAGAAACTTGTAACTAAAAATGATTAACTTTATTATCCAATCTCCAATCTACTCTCCTTCTCCTTTCCCTTGGAAACTCAAGAAAATACTAACCACATTCAACCAACTAATTAAGAAAATTTCTAAAACACCAACTATAAATAGAACTCGGCTAACCCTTCATTCATTATTCCTTATCTTGACATAAAGATATCATACTAACCACATTCAACCAACGAATTAAGAAAACTTCTAAAACACCAACTATAAATGGAACTTGGCTAACCCTTCATTCATTATTCCTTATCTTGACATAAGGATATCATTTGAATCTCATTTTTACTTGATTTATCATTCCAATACATCAAACCATCTTCCGTGATTGCCAATACCCTCTCCCAAAACTAGCCTCAAAGAATGTTTCGTAAATTTTAATCAGGTGAGAGCTCTTACTCTTCCCCGTTATTTGCATTCCCCTCGCACCAAACAACCAGGAACTAAACCAACCTGGATAATGATGAAGGTAATAAATAAGATAAAGTGATGGACATGCAACATGCATAAACACTATTAAAATAAATATATTTATATAAATTAATTAATAAACATATTATACAATCAAAATAAAAAGGATTTATTTTATTTTGAGATATGTTTAATGTCTAATCAATGTTGTGTGTATACTTCTCACATGAACTTTAAAATCATCCATTTGACTTATATAAAGTTATTTTGTTTTCGGGAAAAATCTTAAGTTCTAATTTAAATGAGAGACATTAAAAATTACATTATATTTATACTTCAAAAAATAAACAAGTTACATAGCAAATTGAGAGTCTATTTGGATTCAAACATTGATATGAATCCCTTAAAGCATTCTTATAACCGCCCATAATTACTTGAAAGGACATTGCTTTTGACTATAACATTACTATCTCGAAAAAGCATAATTAAATTCAGCCATAGGATCCTCTCAAAAAAGCATGATTAAATTCAACCATAGGATCCTCTCTTATATATTGCACATAAAATAATCCACAAAAGATTCTCCATGATTGAATATTACACCTTATAAAATGTTTATAATATTTAAGATAATGATTTTGTAAAAATATCTAAGTTAAAAATCATAAATCAAAAAGGAAATTCTTCCGTTATATATTGCACATAAAATAGTCCACAAAAGATTCTCCATGATTGACTATTACAACTTATAAAATGTTTATAATATTTAAGATAATGATTTTGTAAAAATATTAAAGTTAAAAATCATAAATCTAAAAGGAAATTTTTGGCAAATAGGCCCATTCTTTGATTTAATTAGCACCCACGATACAAATTCCAATTGTATGCCTTCTTTGAAGAGGGAATCTGTTGTACTATTTTCTTCCATGCGGATGTGTAGTAAATATTATTAAATACCTTTTTCATCATCTTTAATTGACTAAAGATCATAGTTAAGACTAAGCTCTCCATTTGATATGGACATTTTACTCAATTTATAACTACCATTAAATCATCTATTATTAATAAATTTAATATATTGGTATCAATTGCATATTTTAGAAGTAGTTTTAAGGTTATAAGTTTTATCGATCTAGTTCTTAGTCTTTGCTTTAAATTGAAAGAAGTGTTAGTAAGATATAGTAGAACCCATGCCCCACATAAAGCTAGGTTTCTTTGATGAGGCAATTGCATATTTTAGAAGTAGTTTTAAGATTATAAGTTCTACTGATCTAGTTCTTAGCCTTTGCTTTAAATTGAAAGAAGTGTTAGTAAGATATAGTAGAACCCATGCCCCACATAAAGCTAGGTTTCTTTGCCTTGCCTCATCAAAGGACTTTTGTGCACTAGCTTTGTCAATGTATATATCACCAATTTGTTTTATGGGTTAAACATTAATTGTGGTTTTAATCCGTAAAATTGAATGCACTTAAAATGAACGTTAGAAATAAGGTATTTATTTGTCTTTAAATATGATTGAATTTCTACGGAGCCAAACACTCAAGGGACCATAAACAATAGAGCCTTAATTTAAGTTTAATTCTCTTTTCTAGAAACATTTCTTATGACAACCTTCAATAGTTTCTACTTGTTGAATATTTACACTTCCTATAATGCCTTCCACCAAAGACCAAATGATACTTGTAAAGAGAATTTAAGCAAAAATATGTTTATATTATTTCACTAACTTGTTTCTAGTCTACACCAACTTGGGATTCTCCTTTTTTCTAAAACTTCTCGCTGGGAACTGTATTCCTCAAGGATAGCCGCATGTATACCCTTGTTCACATTGAAGCTCTATTTTTCTGGAGGGTTTCCCACCACTAAATAGGGTCACCCTATTGATTAAAAGAGAACATATATTTATAACCATCTTTGTAGTGTATTGCCCTAACATAAGGATTTTAGTCCATACCAATTTTCCACCATATTCTCTAATTCTTACATGGCACTAAATTAATCTCTCCACATACGCCTTAAGTTGGTCTCTTTCCCCCTCTAGAACCGACCATGTGCCATTTTTCCATCTTTGATACCACAAATTTTTTGGTAATGGATTAGTTATATGAACTAATGCAAGCATATTTACACCATGTATAACTTCAACAAATCATGTGTAAGTTATAAATATATCCCACTTCCAACCCAAGGATCTACCTAGACCTAACATATTCCTCATTCCCTACCTTTCATGTTAAATATTTCCCACCAAAGGAAAAGACAAAAAAATAAAGCTTCCCAAATTGGATACATTGCCTATTCTTTTATCTTTACTTTTTATTGAGTCAATCATAGATATATTTTAGATAAATTTTGCAATATAACATGTTTCCATAAATTTATTATTATTAGATCTTTGTCAAAGAAGTGGTTTTTTTAAGGTATCCCTTCCTTCTTTGGTTTTTTAATGAATTTTAATTTTACTGAAGGTGTGGCTTTTTATTCGTCCTTATTCCTTATAAAAATAAATTTTGAAAAAATTACTTTTAATTTTTTGTAATACCCTTGCAAGGATGAAAGTCAATGAGTAGCATACTAGAATTTATTATAGTATATATTTTACTAAGTGAGCCTCCTTGTGATAGAAAGCCATCTATTGGACCACAAGTTCACTCTCTTGTCAATCTTATCAATTAAACAACTCCATATTTAATCATGTAATCATTTGTTTTCAAAATAAACAATCTATATTTTATACCCTAGTGTAAATCAATCCTTTGGAAGAGTAATATCTATAGAGAAAATCTTTCTTGAACTTCCTCAATATGAATGATTTAGATGGTTTTTGCACATTTATCTCCATGATGAGAGCAATACTATAAATATATAAGGTCTCTTTTAACCTTGTAACATCCCAAGTGATCTGTCACATAATAAAAGTATATCATCGAAAAATAATAATTGTATCAAATTTATAGTCCTAGATACTTTTCCCCCTTTTATAACTCTTATCCTTCATGTTTCCATGATGATCTAGCTTAGATTCTATGTCATTAATCGAAATAGTTATAGTGACATACGGTAACCTTGCATCAATCCTCTAGAAGAAGTGAAAAACTTGGAAGCTTAATCATTTATCCGCACAACAAACATAAAATAGGCTAAACGTTTGAGTATCCAATTTACAATATGCAACCTAAAACATATATGAAGCAACATTAATCTCAAGTAGAACCCACTAGCTCCATCATATGTCTTTGGAAGATTCAGTTTCACTACCATTGTTGGAGAAATTTTCACTTTTATAGTATTAAAAGATTTCCTAAGCCACACTAATGGCCTCATGAATTTTCCTTCCATATATGAAATGAAATTATTCTTGGGAAATAGTATTGTTGACGATGTTGGAGGTCCACCAACAAAGGGACCTCCCTGATATGAAGCTCCAATTAGACCTCACATAGTTTGGAGTAGGAGCCCCAATTGGAAAATAAGGTTGGTTTCCATAATCTTAAGAATTTTCCTTGGCTGCAACTATCAACATAAGGGATTATACAAACAATATGTGTAACATGCAAGTAAGTTGACACTTTGAGGAATACAATTGTAATGTATATAAGATACTTTCATGGTAAGGAAATAGAAAGTGAGCCTCTAGAAGAAAATTAATAGTTCTATCCTACAAGAGACACATACGAACATGGAAATAATCGTTGATTAACCTACAAAGTAGTTCACAAGATAATAAAGATGATAAAAGAAAGTAAGAATTCACATTCAATAAGATGCATACCAAAACCAACAAAATAGTTCATTTTCATTAGTATGTGTTAACATAAACATACACTACAAACAATGAAATAATAATATTACAACCATTCACTACATATGCATGAAAGTGCATCCGCTCAAAGAGATTCATATATTAAGTGATAGCCCCAAGATATACAATTACAATGCTGCCACACCAGCCCCAATAGTGGAACATGAAGTCACCACTTGCTCCTCCAAAGAAAGATCTTCACTCCTATGCCAAATTAGAGAAGCCAAGGTGAAAAGTCCAAATTCCTTTCTCTTGATCTATGAGAGTGTATTTATAACAAGTGAGGTGACTCTCCACCTACCATGTGACTCTTGATCTACCTCATGACTCTTGAGCTCCTACTATGACTTTTTGAATTCCTATGCGACCTTTGAGCTTCTAATGACTATAAATTTTTAGTGACTTTTCACATTCTATGTGAGACCCTTGGGCTTCCAAGTATTTTACATTTTTTTTTTTTTTTGAAATTACATAATTACATTTCACATGTGATGTGGTAAAATACATTGAGACATATGAATTTTGTGGTGACATTGAGAAGCCATGACTTGGAAAAAATGACATAAGAATTCATTTCATCAATGCCAAGCTCTTCCCTTTGTTGCTATGACTTTGAATTCTCCATGACAGATCTTCATTTGCACTTCATCGTCACCATCCAAAGGGTTTAGGTGAGTATCAAAACCTTCCGAGTCAACATTAGTTTCCATGTCTTCACCTTGGTCCAAGATTATTTCATGTCCTTCATGATGTTTCTTTCTTCTGCTCCTTCTTCACAAGTGCTCTCTTGTAGCCTCTCCTTAATAACCTCCCTTAAGGATCACCTTGCCATGTTGAAATGATAACACCTACAGATGAAGTACACTCATGACAAGTCAACATTAGTTCGGAAACCATCTATTCTACCTTTTCTTGCTCATGGAAGATATTGAATATGATGAGGCATTGTGCAAAGTTTTTGAGAGTGATAAGCTAATAATTGTGTAGTTGACCAAAATTTCCTTTGGAACTACGCAATTCACAATTAAGGAAGGCTTGTTAGGGTCTTA
>APFE031252614.1:75739-90668 GCA_000404065.3 Pinus taeda
TTGATGAACCTCCTATAGTAGCCTGATAAACCCATGAAATATCTCACCTCATCTACATTCTTAGGAGCTACCCACTCCATGATGGCCCTTATCTTCTATCGATCTGCTACAATGCCTTCCTTGGAGACAACGTGTCCCAAGTAGTGTATGTCAGTCTTGAAAGAAACTACACTTGTTGAGATTAGCATACAACTAATGCTCCCTCAACAAGCTCAACACTATTGCTAAATGCTCAACATGCTCTTCCTCATTTTTAGAGTATACCAGTATATCATCAACGAACACAATAAAAAAATTATCCAAATATGGATGCACCATGCTATTCATCAAAAAAAATACCGGTGTGCCTCAAGGTGATACACTCGACCTAATGTATCCCTTGTCAAACATTTCCTTTAGTTGCAACTTTAACTCAACCAACTCAGGTGTGCTCATCCTGTAAGGTGCTTTTTATGCTGGAGTTACCCATGGAACTAACTCAATGGAAAAGTCTACCTCCCTGTAAGGTGGAAACTATGTAATGTCCTCTGGAAATACGTCCCTGGACTGCTGCAAAACTGGGTAACTACTCAACACATCTATATCATGCTCAAAACATCTATATCCTCAACTTCCTTACCATTATCACTAGAGATGTGTACTGCAAATAACTTACACCAGTTCCTATGACTACGATTTTCTTACATAATTGTCACCATCCTAACTGATGTAGCTTTCTTCTTACCCTGTAAGACACTTGGTTCTCCATTTTCATCAACACACTCAATGGATTTATCATAACAACCTACCTTCGTTCTATGAAATACAACTAGTCCATGCCCAACAACATACTATATGAACCCAATAATAATACATTCAAATGTGCTATGGTAGGCATAGCATTTAGATCAAATGCACACGAGCTAACCCAATGATGAGCTCGCTTCTTTGTACCTGTAGCCAACAACACTAACCAAGACTATGCATGCAATTCCTTACTCAAATCACACTTATCCACCAAGTGGGGACTAACATATATATAATTAGATCTGAGATCAATCAAAATAGAAATAACTTGATCACAAAGCTTACCATCCATTTCAATGATAGATGCTTGATGACTTGTGTGTTTTTAATCCAATTTTGCATAGATATGTGGAATACTCTAACCAACATCTCCAACAGTCTGTGCCTCTTGTGCATTGTATATCTTAGTCCTACCACTATGGTATTGTGGAAAATCCTTCCTGTGATGATATCCTCCACAAGTCCTACACCGCACTGGCTCCTTATTCTGCTCCTCAGATTTATGTCTCTGTCCTCTACCGGATGCAATGAACATATTAGGTGGTGCAACATTCTCCTTTTTACCTGAATCCTGTGGTCTTACTTGCTTCTTGTCTCATTTTCCCTTGTACTTTGCATTGCCTCTCTAGTTTGGCTTCATCTCAGTTCTATGCTTCGATTGTTCATAGAAATGCTTCAGTTTTCGAATAACCTCCTCCAATGATCTAGGCTCATCAAACTCAATCTTATCTTTGAATGCAACCGGTAACCCACTAACAAATCTTTGAATATTAGCCTTTTCCACCTTGAGGTAAGGCACATACCTCAACAACTCCAAGAACCTGCTAGTGTACTCATCATCTGTCATGGATCCCATATTTAGCTCATAGAATTCTTTCGCCCTATCATTAAAGTATCTTTTTGAAAAATAATTCTTCTTGAATAGACGCTCATACTCACTCCAAGTAAAATATTCCTCATTTATACCTCTAACATTCTTCACGTCCTCCCACCAAATTTTTACTTTTCCTTTGAGACTGAATGTAGCCACTCTAGATTTCATGTTTTCTGAATAGTCATGCAACCTAAAGAACTTCTTCATGCATAGCAACCACACCTCTACATCTTGTGATTTCTTTACCTCTCCATTAAAAGTAGGTGGATTTTCTTTCTTAAAATCTTCTCGAAAATACCCCTTATCACTCCTCCTGCAAGGATGATATCGATGACGATCATAGTGCTTATCTGAATCAAAACTAGAATCATACTTGTGTCTATCCCTTCTCTTATCCAGAGTGTCCAACAATTTTCCATCTCTGATTGTGTCATCCCTATTTGATCGGTGACCACCATGTGATCTACTACCACATGCCCCATTAGTTCTATCCCCCTGCTCATGGCTGATCCGAAGCAATCCTTGTCACTGCAAATATGACAAGCTCTGAAGTATGACTGCATTTACATCTGCTAACTTTTCCTGTGCCTGTACGATTCTATCATTATCTACCTTGTAACTATTTATTTCTTCATTTAAACTTCTCAGTGTCACTGCCAAGTCAAAAGAGTTCCCAACACCATACTACTCCTCAGATTCATAGGGAGACTCTTTGTAATCAACCATCATACTAGCCACTTGATATTTCTTCCTGCAAGGTATATCATGTCAGCTAAACCAAATCACAATAAACCAACGTACCTTAGTATAGTTTGGGGAGGATATCTCATTTGCAATATCAACAAATCAACGTGATACATGTATAACATAATCATGACAACATATAGAAACATAAAACATAAGCATATGACCATGCAACCCTCATTCTAGCTAGGGTCCAGTTATCAATGCATGACCTAAACAACAACACACCACAAACTCATGCATGAAAACCACAATCATTACGTCACTATACACTTGAACACATGCAAACATGAACATGCATAAGTGATGCATAACCATCCACACATATGCGTAAACACATATGACCAAGCAGGAATGAACAAAACTTGAAATCAAACCTCCAAGAATGATACATGCAACCAAGCATACAAGAATGTAACCAAACATACTATAATGATACATGTCAGTGACAAAAATTGACATGTAACCAATCATACACTCACAATAATGCATTCCATAATAACACCTCAAATTTCACATGACCACATCATTACAACCATGAACAACATCATGCAAATGAAACAAGCACATGTAATGCAAGGATGAGAGACACACATGCAACTGACATGCATGCATGACCAACACATAGCCCATCTAGTTTGAAGGGTGAGACATGCTCTGATACAACTCTGTAACGCCTTCCTCCCACATCTACCCAAGCAACTAGCCAGCGAGGGTAAACATGCAGCAAGAGGCCACTATGATATGATTCGACCTCCTAAGTCACATTAAGGAAGTTGAACTGATAGAAACACACCATACAAACATTAATTATCAGCTACAAGACCCTCATGAACCAATCCAATACTTTAGACAAATTGCCTTGCGGTTCCACTAAGCTTTTGGAAAATTTAAGGCTCAGTCGCTCCCACGCTATAGGCATGAGTGTGACCAACAACCCAAAGTCGCTCTCATGGGCTTGCTTTCCGGTGACCAGAGACCAAAACTGTTAGTGCTACGCCAGTGACTCCAGGATTTGAGTCACTTTTTTCAGGCCCAGAGCCTAGGTCACTACCCAGAAATGAACCATCTATTCAGATCGTCAAATAACATGGAAATGATAGTACTAAAACAAATACTTGTTCAAGACCTTGACTAGACCCCTACTAGCCATGACAGGAATTTCGTTAAACATATTGCAAATGCGTAATGTACAGGTGTAATTAACAGTTCTGAGCATAACGGTCTCATACTTAGCTGATAATCACTAACAACCTTTGATGCCTCAACACATCAATTTACATTTCATCCATTAGGTCATAGATACATTGAGAATTCAATTACAAATAAAAACACGAGGAGAGCCATACATTGACGCTATCATAAAACACATACATAACGAGAATAATAGGGACACAAATACTCATGAAAGTACAACCATATAGATCACATACAATCCATCAAAATGCTCATATAAATACAAGGAGAAATAACCTTTCATTAATGATGCAAAATCCAAACCCAATATGGCACTTCCATGTTCCACCCGATCGTAAAATGGCTGAGTCAAATCTCTCTTCAACCATTCACTCTCGTGCCATATTCCAAGCTTGAATGTGGGATCTCATAGAACACATCAATCAAAAGTCATCCAGGGCTTCCAGAGGCCATCCACCTCAACCCATCAAAGAATGAGTCTACCTCACGGTCAGACATCACAAAACCATCATCAGATCGGTCTCTATCCAAGCCTTCCAGGGCTCCAGCGTTTCTCCAGCCAAGGCTCCAGGACTAGTAACTCAACCCACAACTTTTACCAAGCTCCAGAGAATTTTTCCAACCAAGGCTCTAGGACTAGTAACTCAACCCACCAAGGGCTCCAAAGCATTTGTCCAACCAAGGCTCCATGACTAGTAACTCAACCCACCAAGGGCTCCAAAGCGTTTGTCCAACCGAGGCTCTAGGACTAGTAACTCAACCCAAGTTGTTCCAGGGCTCTAGAGCATTTGTCCAACCAAGGCTCCAGGACTAGTAACTCAACCCAATCTAAGGAAACATGAGAGCCAACTAAAAACACAACAACGAAAATAAACCACAATCACCATGGCTATCTAGGGAATGGAAAGGCTAGGAAATCCACGTTCAATCTCGATCATCCTCCATGCTAATGACAAATCACAACCAAAAATCCACATGCATATGCCATGCATGCAAAAAATAGTGAAGGAAACATACATCCAACTCAGTACCTACAAGCAAATCTGATGCAGCTGCTGATCCCGATGTGTTCTTGTGCTTTCCTTCCTTTGCCTTCTTTCTCCAAGAATCCAAGTATGCCACACCCTCCAAGAGTGCTCCAAGAAAACTCTTAGTCTCCAAGAGTATGAGAGAGAGAGAGAATAATGAGAGAGCTCCAAAACTAAACTGAGAAAAGGTTACCAACTGATCCTCAAAAGCCTTTTTATGAACAAGGCCTCTATTTTCTTCATTCTCCATTATTTTCCTTCAATTTCCTCCTCACATGCAACCTGTGACCTTTCACCTACCTATTCTCCTAATTTCCATTCTTTTCATAAATACATGTGCTAAAAATGCCATTTTTCCTTTCCAAAGCCTTATCCATTGCCTTTGCCAATTTCCGTAGCCATAACCAATCACAAGTGATCCCCATCACTAGGATTATACCGAATATTCAGCTTGGAATAAGTGTCCCATCATCCGTGGTTGTTATGTTTATCTTTTATTACATGGAATTTTCGCCAAGGCTATTACATCATCTCCTTGTTCACTACACAAAATGTTGTTTGAAACATACTCCTACTACCTACTACAACACCTGCAAACTGCTTCAGAAAATATTCATCATTCAATTCCCACAACTTACACACAATCCTCCAAATTCACACTCAATCAACACATAACTCATCCAACAAAACTATCATTGAGCTCTCTCCAATATATATATGAACTAAGGTGATCAACTCAACAATTGCCAAGAACTATTAAGCTCCATAAACTTTGTTCATATGCTTGATTTGATCCAGATTCAGCTCCTTGACTAGATCACACCAATAAGTCCACTTCATGAAGAATATTCTTCACTTTAAGAGTGTTCTAGAAGCTCAGTAACCTTTTTCTGACCTTTACATGATTAGTCCCAAATAATAAAGTATGGAAAAACAAATAAACATGTGTTTTACATGAGGAATGCAAAGAAAAACTCGTTTTAGGCCACAACCACACCCATAGAACTACCAAATTTTGGTTGTAACTGCATTCACAACACTGTCTCCTAGTGGTTGGAGCCTTCCAAACACATGCATGAACCTGTATCCATGTTTTTGGGGTAGAGGATGGAGAAAAATCAATCAAATCATCTCAGAGATCTTCCAAACTTTAGGGACACATTCATCAAATCCAAAACATGCCTACAAACATCTGTGACAAGTTTGGAACTAATGATATAGGATGAGAACCTCTACAACAAATCAGTGACTTGTAGGCCCTAGTTTTCCAAACTCCTCATCATTACTGACACCTCTAGCTCCTCAAGTAGTAATAATAACATATCCAAACACCTCCAACACTTGTAGTAACATCTCCAACACCTGTATCATCATCTCCAACACCTACTATAGCAACATCAAGGTATCCAACTGCCTCCAACACGCATAGAGGCACCTCCAACACAAGTAGAAGAAACTCCAATACTTCCAACACCTATAGAAGAATCATCAAGGCATCTAACTACCTCCAACACCTATAGAAGTAACTTCAACACTCTAGTAGCAACATCAACCTATAACAAGGCATCATAAAATACCCTGCAACCATCTATACTTAGCATCCAAACCCTGCACTAAATCATGCCACAACCAAACTGACATCAATTCCAACCAACAAGACCAACATGTTAATCATTCTAACAACCCAAACACTCATCACACTCAACACATATCATGAGGACTAATAATCATTAGGTTGACATAAGGCATATGATGAACAATACCAAGGCCCTGTTGACATCAATGCCAACACTACACTGTGAACATTGTCTCATGGGGCTACCTTCTACTTCTCTTATTGGTTGTCATTGTTGTTGTGTACTGCCAACGTGTCCTAACACTTGTCACCTTATGATCCTTCATGCGTACCTTAACTTTCATTTGGGATCAAGGGTTCAAGATGAGATGTCCCGATGGGACTGGTCGCTACAGTTGTGAGCTAATCATTTTCATGACAGGCTGATCTATCTCTAACACATTTTGTCTCAGCCCGATGCCCAAGCATCCTGTAACTCCTCACATGCATTATTTAATGCCTTCTGAGATCAAGCCTATGGGATGAAATCATCCTTACATCATCTTTGCCACGTGGTTTAGGGAAAATTTTAAGGATGGAAATTATCTTAAATTTTAGAAAGCTTGGCAAAGTTTACTACTCCCTAATATACCAATGGTAAAATATTTTTAGATATATCAGTAAAAATATTCAAATTTCTAATGATTTTATATATAGTGTCTATAAAATTTTAGTGATCTTTAATGTAAAAAAAAATTATAATCTAAAATTTAGGCGAATCATTTTTAGAAAGAATGGAAATCGATGAATATTTTTTTTGGAAAAACCATGGGAAATTAGCCCACCTACGAATATTAGCCCCAAAATTTTTCCATGACGTGGTTCCATCTAAGTAGTGACATGTGTCACTCAAATTTTGCTAACTAGGGTACCCTAAAACACTAAATCTACATGCCATCTGTCCACTGTACCAGACTTCCACATCACCAATGCTAATGTCATATTGATCAACCGAATGTTTCCATGTGTCCTATCAGAGAGGAGAGAGAAATGGTCTCGAAGCCTTGGTTTTGTTTCCTTTTCCTTTATAAAAGTTAAGGGTCCTGACCTATTTATTTAACACTATTGCCTCTTCTCCTTACACCATGTTTCCTGGTCGTTCCATCCCAAGCCTTATCCTATGTTCGCCCTTTGTAGCCTCCTGGGATACTCCTGTCAGGTCGAGTTGTCAAGTGGGGGCCTCCTGCTCTAAAAAATATGCCAATCACCTACCACTATTGTCAAAGCCAGGTTAACCTAGATTTCTATTTAGTTTCTCACAAAAACCACTTGTGGTTTGCGTGTCCCCCCTCAGGTTCTTTGTGGTTTTGAGAGGGGGGAGTGGCACAATCAACCTCCATCATTGATCATGTGATAAACGGTATATGGAAACTTCCCATTATGCTACCCATTTCACATTAACACTTGGACACATTGGCCCCTGCGCACTACCGCCAATGCCTTGGTGGGGACGTGTGACACTTGATTTTCCCACGAACATGTCTGAACTTTAAACTGTCACCTCTGACGATGCATTGGTGGGGATATGTAGCGCTTGATCTACACACAAACATGTACAAAATTTAAATTGTCACCTTTTCTAGTCTTCCACCAGCTTCTCCACCATTTTTGGCACTACAATAGAATAAACCTACTCCAAAATTCCTCCACCAGACTTAATTCTACAAATTTTTCCTATTGGGCTTCACCTTTGACTAGCCAAATCTTAAGATTCAGGAATATATTTCTCAACTTCTGCATACCACTAGAAATATATTTCATATCTCTTTCCATCTAAGTGGTTTACAACCACTCTTGAGGTGATATTCTGCACTAGAAATGAATTCAAAGTCATCGCACCTTCTCCCTTCATGATAGTCTTCATTATTCTTCTTGTGCTTTAATCCTGATCACATGTGCTATCCTTAGACATCAATGACAACACAATTATAAAATTCTTTCCCTTTGGCATTAATGGAAACACCTGGACTACACAAAGCATAATCATGAAGACAAAATTGACTTCATACAAAACATGCATGTGCTCTTATTTCTCCTTTAAATGCTACTCCCCCTACTATGCATTTATCTTCTGTTGCACTGTTGTTGTGAATTATTGTTATATTTTGTTTGAAAACAATAACTTATCCAAGACTTCTCTTGCTTTTGATTTTTTTGGTTGGAGACACTTCTTTCTTTTGTTTTATCACCAAGATTTCTCCCTCTTTGACATCAATGGAAAAGACACCAAGGAACTATTGAAGAATCTAGGGCATGGAATCAATAAGATTCTTCTTAACATGATAATTGTTTGTGAGGTATTTTAATTTTTCTTATTAGCATAATATTCACTTGTTATTATTAGAATGTGCCTTCTTACATTCATCAAATAGTTACCAAACAATAAAGAAATG
Source organism: Pinus taeda (assembly GCA_000404065.3). Taxonomy (NCBI): domain Eukaryota; kingdom Viridiplantae; phylum Streptophyta; class Pinopsida; order Pinales; family Pinaceae; genus Pinus; species Pinus taeda. Next base: position 84,377 of record APFE031252614.1, read on the forward strand.
AGAACACAATATTTTGGCTTTTTTCTAGGGCCAAAACCTCTCCCTCTTGGAGAGGAAAACCCGCACAAAATTCTTCTTATAGAGATTCCAATTGACGAATACCAAGACCATGACCCTTGACCTATTATGCCATTCCAAGACCAAGACATCAACCCTCTTTTTTGTCACTGCTGCAGTCATCATTATGTTGCACCATTGAATCCATCTGATATCTTCATTTTTGTTGCATCATGACTATTCCTTCATCAAGATTTTCAACATCACAACGGGATCTTCATATGAATGAGGGTTGCACTAAGATCACTATTGTATCATAGTTACACCACTGATATCTTAATTATAATACCATTGAGATCATGATTGCATCATGAATGTGTATGCTGAGACTGTGACTGTGTGTCCTCCTGCACTGTGCTTCTTCACCAAGACTATAACTATTCTCTTCTTGCACTGATTTCTTTTAACTGGGCCAAGACTTCAAATATTTTTCTGCAATACTGATCCAAAACTATAGTAGTCTTCCTTCATATGAATTGTTGAAGTGATGCCCTTATCTAAGGTTCCTATACCACTGTACCTTGTCTGAGATTCTTGGCTTCCTGCACCCATCCTAAATTACAGAGGCTGGTCTGAATTCTCTATCTTTCTGTGGTGACTTTAGCTGCATATATATAGTAGCTATGTCTCTGTATTTGAGCCGACATGTCAGTGTGAAGTGTTGTGTCTTATTTTGTGACCCGACTTGACATTTTTATTCATTTGCAGGTCAACATGACTGTGATATATAACATTTAGCTTGCTGCCTTCTTCAAGAAGGTTGTGCTTGTCTTTGAAGGGCATATAGACATGTATATATTAGACATATGCTCAAGAAGATCTCTTTACACATGTCTTTGAATCTTTGACTTTCCTAGACCTATGGAATGAGCAAGAAACTCATTCATATAATTCACAAAAATGATATTTCTTTTCTTTACAAGTACAAAGATCAAAATTACATGTATAAATACCAAACCTAGTTACATTTTCTTCAACACTCCATCTTAACTAAAGAGGTATTTATAATGGTACTTGGTCATTCTAAATCTGAAGAATTTCTTATAAGAAGAATCAGATTGGTAACCTCTGTTATAACATCATAGTAACCAATATTGTTTCCACAACAAGGCCTTGACTGACAACTCTATCTCTCATTATATCATAGCACAATGTTGGTGAGACCAATAACTATAGACACCTTAGACACCTTCTAGGACTATTCTTATCTTGGGTTCCCAGCCCTCAAAGAAGATCGATCCTCTTGCCTACTCTTGTCTTGGATTCCCTACAGATCCTCAAAGAGCATCAGATGCTAGATGGTTACCCAATCCTCCATTGTTTCTTCCCGGGTGAAGACAAGGATGTTGTGTATGCCATGTGTCTACATTTCCATTCATGGCCTTCACTAAGACTTACGGTTGTTAGTCCTGGTCTAGTGCATGACACATGAAATGGAAAAGCACATCTATCACTCCCTTTTAATCAAGAGTGACTCAATATAGGCCCCTCTTGATTAGGGATTTGTCAAAACTTCCTCTTAACAAGGGACTCCCCTTTCCATTAACAAATTCTTCTTTGTGGGTCCTTTAGCTGCTTGATCAACTTCTTTCCTTGATGTCATGAAATTCAGTTGAGCTTCTTCCTTGTAAGGCATTGGCCATCGATCACTTTCCTTCTTGGTTTGCCATGGAATTCCTTTCTTCATGGAAAGTGGCCTTCTTGGTACATTTATGGAACCTTCTTCATCTGGCTACTTCTTTCTCTTCATGCTTCTTTCCGAAACTTCCATCCACCACATGAATACGAGTTGTTCTTGCATTTATAATTCTTGTTCCAGTAGCCATGCATGAACTCATATAGACATTATTCAAGAAATCAAGGAATAATATTAAATCAAATCGTACCTTATGATATGGATTTATATCATGACATCCTTTCAGTAGGTATCAACATCTTGCATACTTATTGGCACATTTCCCAAAGATATCTATTGTCAAGGGTCTCCAATTTTTCATGCTTTCATTAGAGTCTTCATATATTTCCAGGATATTTCCTAGTCAACTCTTCTTTGTCATTTGGATGTTGATTTCCTTCATCATGGTTGTATAGCTCATGATCTCTTCCTCCTCACACATTTAATTCTCAGGGGGTTCTAATTAGAGTTATGTAATCGTAGTCAACCACCTCATACTTTATATGAGGACATATTATGTTGATTTCATCTAGTGTGACTTGTGACTTTCTGCATCTTTTCAGAGGAGGAGATATTTTTCCTTTGATCATGCTTCTTAAGATAGAAGTGATGATCTATATTACCTGAAACCATAATACATAACATTATAAAATTACATACAAGCATACATACCTCATTTTACCATTAGGTCATTTAGGCTTCTTCAAACAACTTCCTTGATTGAAGTGTGTTCAACTCCTTGATCTGCTTCTTTTCTTATATCATAATAACATCATCCATTAATTCCATAAGTTGGAGTTCATGATGAAACACTTGCTTCTTCTTTTGATTAGTGAATCCTCCAATTAGGATTCTATCAGAGAATCTTGAGGATCTTATATATCATCATCTGGAAGATGTTTCTCTTTTGACTTGATGTATGATGAGACCTTGTCTTGGATGACTTCTTCGTTTGCTTCAATGTCCAACGAGGTTACAAGAGTTATGTCCTTCATGTATGATCGCCATGGATTTTGTTCTTCATGATTCCCATGGTGATGCCATGAGCTCTTGCTTCTAATTGTTTCATGATTTCATGATGCATCTTAATATCATGGTCATATCTAAAGATTTAGGAGCTTATGATAGGACCCCTTTTTGTGAAATATTTGTTGCTCCCTCTTTCTTTGGCCCTTTTCTTTAGCTTCCTCCATTTTTTTGGTGATATGAGCTTCTATCCACATTCTTTTCATAGCATTGAATCTTATACTATAATGTCTTTCTCTATATAGAATAGAGACCTATTGAAGCCTCTAAAATCGCTACATCAACATCGAGGAAAACCACCCAGTTCAGACCTTAATGCAGCGCCTTTTCCGTTTGGTGTGGTGGCTTCGACTGGATGTAATGGGACCAATTTCCCAGTGATATGTGTGTTGATGGGTGATTGGTTTTTAATGTATAATGAGAGTGATAAGTGCTATATTCTAAAGTGAAAAGATATACAAAGACAACTAATCTATCCCGGGAATTCTTCTAACAATGCGATTCTTGATTGTTTCTATGAACAAATAAACATAAAGATCACGTATTCATAACATAGAAATATGCATCCATATGATGATTAATTTGTTTAATTAATTAAACAAATTAATAATTAAAACATTATCACATTGATCATAATATATCACCGACATGTATATTTAAAATATGACAACTCTAAAACATTCAAAAGTGACAAGTTAAAGAATTGTTTTACAAACATATACATATCAATAATATCAAAGTTGATAAATGCTAATTCACATAGAGAAATAAAGCGAAAAAATAGATAATAGTATCATATGCATTTGGATCTCCTTGATGTAAATCACATTCAAATTCTGCCTTCTAATTTGGGAATACTTTCACAGGATGCAAAAGTGAAAATCTCATAAAAGCCTTCTTTGTCAAAATTTAGAATTCTGGTCTAGTCTTTTATATAAAAAAATATATATCGGAAGTACAGTAGTGCAACCTCCGATTTATAATACAAAATTGAGGATCCTTTCTCAAAACATGAAAGGGTCTTTAAATACTTCAAATAACAACAAACTATGAAAGAAAGTCACTATGCGCTGGTATAACCAAAAACACATAAATCTGGGATTTATCCTGAAATAGTAGTGTTGCGGTAGTCGAATGGGTTCACTGTATCAGCTTATCTTCTTGTGATCACAGTTGAAAAATGGCGAGCATTGGCTACACCTCTACTGGCTGACTCATCCGAGAGTGTAACTGAGTTGTATATGTGGCATGGGAAAGTTCGAGGATCATGCAGTTGATCGCATCTGTGAGACACTTCATCGCCATTTGTTGACTATGTGGTTTAACAAGGAAAAACCAAAATGTTTCCCATGTTAGGCTTTGAATTCCTCCGATCAGTTTTTCTCTTTGCATCAGTTCTTGTTTCCAATGTTGTTCCAACAATTTTACCTTTGGGATTTTTCCTAGCGAGCATTCTATAATTAGATTAGATAAATACATAATGTTGTTGATTAATTCAATCAGATTATTTGTTGTTGCTCTGCATCTCGATGTAGCTCTCTCAGCTTTCATTAATTGTGACTCCCATTTGGAAAACAAAATTTCCTTATGTGACTCTTGTATCTTTGGCAGATTGGTAGCTTTTCCCTCTTTCAAATCTTGCCATGATAGAAAATTAGTTAATCTTTCATCTGCCTTCTCTAATTCAAGCCTTGCATCCACTGATTTTTCAATCATAGATGTTGAGATATCACATAAAGGGAGGGCCAATGATATATTATGACACAGAATATCCAATTGTCGAGACAAAGCCTTGGTCATCTCCAGGGATTCAGTTCTGAATTCATCTACCTGGGGATATCCCTTGAATCGCTTTATTTGATCTTTCATTTGGGTGATTTTCTCTTCTTTTGATTTCTTCACCTGCTCGTTCAATAGCTGTAGTTTTCTCAATGGTTGAGACAACTGTTGTTGTTTAAGGATGGCTTGTTCACCAATTCTATGTTTTTCATGTCTTAATTGCTCATTTAATTATTCATTAAGTTTCCTCTATTCCATCAACTGTTATTCAAGCTGCTCTATTTTTTGTTGTCATTCCATTGATTGTGCCTCTAGCTGAATGATTGCCTGGTATTTTTCATTCAACAAATGACTAACCTCTAAAGCCTTATCTATTGTCGTTGTTGTATATGCTTTGGCATACTGAGACAGTTTTGTTAAATCTTCAGAGGGATTTACCTCTTCTCTCCATACCACGTTCATCATCTCAATCTGAGGAGTTAAAAGAGGACTGTGATCAATTTTCCTCTTCTTCCTCTGTGTTTTGACTACAACCCTATGCTTAGGATTGTAGAAGACATCCAGTGGTGGTATTTCTTCTATGTGCAGTACAATCTCCTCGGTGGGATTTTTTGGGATAATCACTATGTCTTTCTAAAGCTTGGGTGGGCCACTTGTTCCTACAATCAGAACTGTGTTGACTACTGATTTCTGTGTTATAGACACTTCTGGTGTAGTGAACCCTTGGGTTTTCTCGGGATTACTGATGATTGAATCAAACTGTTCCCATTCCTTGATTAACTTGGGGTCAATATTGATATATGTATCAAGGGATCCACTAGCTGTTACCTGCTTCTGCTCCTGTTCTATTGTCTTCTCCTTCTCAGGAATCTTTTCAATTTTGGGAGCGTTCTCAGTAATTTTATCCTCAATGTAGACTTGAGGTTGTACCATAGATGTCATTTTTATTAAGTCTAGAGGTAGGGTTTCCAATCTCTACACCCCGAGCCTATATAATTCCTCTAGTCCTTCTACTCCCAATTTGATCTTGGCTATTTCTTTGACCTGAGAAAATATTTCTACTGAAATAAACAAGTCGTTGTAGCTATCCTCCTCATGATCCAATCTGGTGATTTTAGCCTGGGAGCTAACATTGTAGGCAACCTTTCTAGGGTCATACTGCCTTTTTGGGATAGTTGCGAGTTTTAACAACTTTATTTTCTCAGCCTCTTTCTCTACATGTTTAAAATCATGCAAGGTAAAAGCACCACACCGAAGGGGAAATGTAGGCCACATGTGTTTTTCAGAATCCCTAAGGGTCATTGACATCCCTTCAATGGCTATTTGATATGCTAATTCCCTGGCCAGTAGTTTATCAGGGATATACAGAGGAAGAACATGAGGGTTGGCAAGGCTGCCAAAAAGTATTATATAGGTGAATATTTCTTCTCCAAACCAACTGCCAATTGCAGTTAGGTCGACTGATGCTTCCTTGGATAACCTAGGAGTAGGCTTATTGAATATGGCATAATACACAGGAAGAATAAAACCATGACAAATTCTATACAGATGGTTCTTATAATGGGCTTTCCATAGCTCCTTATGATAGATGTGAATGGGATTGGGATTCAGAGTCCATTTCCATCCAAGAATGGGGTATTTGTTATAGCTCCAAATCTCACTATTATGGTTTGTGATGCTGCACTCATGGCCTAGGGCAACCCCTCCTTCCAGACCTGGTCCAAAATCTAAAAAACAATGTTTTATTCCCTGTAC
>APFE031252618.1:4693-17891 GCA_000404065.3 Pinus taeda
AGGGAGATCGGGATCTCCGGTGAAATCCGTGCCCACATAGGGCCAGTCCTCAACGACTATCATCTAATGCCGGAGCCAGATGAAGAACTCGGGCTTCCAAGACATCTGTTGGCCCCCTCCTCCTCTGGGCATGAGCCCTGCCCATCGATGCAACCTCGGCTCCCTCAGCACTGGATCTGCTACTATCCCTCCAGGTATCCGAAAAATCGGCAGCCGCTCTAAAAAGAAGGTCACCAGAATTGACCCGTACCCAAACTGTTTGTTTCCACCTTGCTTACACTTGGTAAGCTGTCGTTTGATATTGGTCATCACCGCGGAAGCCCAATCAAACACTGTAGGGTGGAGACACTCGGTGGCCAACAGCGAGTGATTCTTGCTGGCCTCATGAGGTGCCTGTATACCCGCTGCCCGGGTAATGGTAAACAAGATAATCCGTAGAACCAAGCTAGGGATCGTGTTGATGTCTACCTTCCTGCTGTTCTCACCAAAACGTGCACAAGGACATATCCTTTCCTTCACCTCCTCGATCTTCTCTGCAGAAGGTCGACTGCCTGTCAAAATAGGATGCACGCCCCACCGTGATAAACCTGTGATGAAATAGACATCGGAAACATCCAATTCCAATGTCTGGTCCTTCAGGCGGAACACCTGATCTTCTACATCCCAAGCATCTACTATGAAACGTAGTAGCTCAGGTTGTGCACAGAGGTAGGAAGTATGAAAAAACTTCTTGAGTCCGCAGTCTCTCAATGCCGCCATACAATCATCATCTGCCAGAGCTAGGGCATCAACTTCCCCGTGCTCTCGTTCTTTCCATTCGACCACCATTTTGGGCAAAATCCTGCAAGCAAAGAACCAATTTCAATCATTCGGTAAATATTGAAGTATAATTTGAGGGAAATTTGAGATTCTAACAGTCCAATTTGACACAAATTGAGTTCGCGCTAATGGCGCAGTCTCTGTATTAAAATTCCGCTATTGGTGCGGTCCCGTGCCGGAATCCCGCGCCAATGGCGCGGACCTAAAATTTTTCAAATCCTCTTACAGAGGCCTAAAATATGGATAAAAACCAGTAAAAATAGAATGAAAATGAAGCTGAGGATGAGGCCTCTTACCTGTTGCAGACGACGACTCGAACTGTGTCCTAGATTGGTCGTAATCAGCAGATGAATTTCGCACTGAGAACCCTCCAACAGTGAACTTATAGGGTAAAAGGTAAAAAGTAATTTTTTTTTTTACTTTTTACTATTTACAGCACTATTTTAGCCCAAAAATACATTAGAAATGTCAATTTTAGGTATTTTTAGGGTATTTTTGTGTCGAAATAGACTTTCCACTGTTGATCGAATGATAACAGGGCCTGGTGTAGTTCTAACGAGCATCTTTTTGACTTTTTCAAGCTCGGAAAAACACAAGAAAATGTTACCTAATGGTCCGCTTTCAGCTCTTTTCCTGACCTTTTAAAGCAAAAAAGATCGCCGAGTTGTCCCTCTTGGCTCGTTAAACGGTACTAAGGGGCGGTCGTTTTAAGTTCTTTTATCGACTGTTTAAACACTAAAAGATTACCGGGTTTTTGTCATTTCAAACTCGTTAATGGTTGCAAAATGATGTGATTTTGATCCCTTTTTTACTTTTTCATATCGAAGTCACTACTCATGAAAAGTACTCCTCGGTCGTAATGATCGGGCAGTTCTTTCGGGTATCATTTTACACTTTTTCGGACCCGAGAGACAACTTTACGAAAAAGGACCTTTGGAGTTTTCTTTTCCGTGTCTTTTTCAAACTCTCTAAACATTAAAAAGACTCCGATTTTTACCTATGTCGGACTCGTTAAACCCTAACGACATTGGATTCGTCATTATGACGAAACTTGAGCTTCTCCTCCCTAGGGCTCGTTAAACTTTTACTAGGTTGGATTCGACCGAAGGTCGAACTTATACTACAAGCAAATGCTATCCCCATCAAGCCTGTTAAAAATAATTGGGGTACTCGCCAGAAATGGCGGGGGAAAAAGAAATTTTTTGGAACCGTAATTACAGTCGTGTCGGCAGTATGTCGCTCTTGAACATGGCACTTTTCTGCTTTCGTGTCAGGGTGGGGATATCTCATTTCATTTTCACTTGCCTCCGTGGGTTCGGGCGATCCTATTTGACCTCTCATTTTCTCATTGCCACGTCATCATGACCTCTGATCCATTAAAGTCAAATATTGCCAACTCCACTGTCGTGCCGCCGATATGTTCAAAGAGAAGTTGACCTCTGAAAGAAACCCCCTCCGCTTGATAGTTCAAAAATCTTACTTCACAACATTGTCTCTTCCCGTCTCGTGTCGATGATGTGGGAAACATTATGGCCCACCTTCAATGAGGATCACTTCCTGTCGACTTCAGCTCATTATCCAGGAAAGTGGCCTAGAGACTCCCTTCCGGTACCTTGGAGCCTGCATGCCTCAATGGCAGGTTCTTCGTATTCAATGCGAGGTTTTCATCATTGGCCTCCGATCGGATGACTCTGCGGGTGTTCGATGTCGGCTCATCCATTCACATGCCGTAGATTGTACCTATAGTACCTTGAGGACCATTGACATTACTGGTGGTACCTCTCGCGCCTGTTAACAGCTTTCATTATTGGCTGGTAATCAGGGGATGTTCATGCATGTTCGACTTCAGCTTACATCTTCGCATGCTTGAACTTGTACTTGTGTTCGGGTCGAGGTGGAGCGCAAGACCCTGGATTGTGTCTGTTGTAATCCAGGTGTGATTTTGATACATGACTCTTTTCATTGGATGGCTGCGACCATACCTGAGTCTATTCATCGATCCCAACTAGATGGTTGCGTCCATACTAAGGATCTTGATTATTATGTACTCTGTCAATGGATGGCTGCGCCCATACCACATATATCATGTATTTGAACTATCATACTGTATCTCTCCATGCAGATTCTTGGCGGCAGTTGGATATGATCTTGTAAAGCACTTCACCTCTCTTTCTCTCGAGGCTCATGCTTTAGGGGGCATCTGTTACGCAGTAATTTGTCACCGTTGGTCACTGTCCTTGTTACCCCCGCTGTCACACATTGGAGGACACATTTACGGACCTGTGACCAGTGACAAACTTGAAACAACTTGCATTAGAGGTCTCCTTAAGTATGAACTTCAATATCCCTGAAGACACCCTTTGAAGATTAACCTTGGAAAATGCCCTTTTTCATTAGCGCGGGTCCACAGTGTCTAACCCGTGCCAATGGCTCGGTTCCTACAAAGAGGGCGCGCCCACAGACGCACTGTCATAGAACAAAGCCCGCGCCACACAAAATTAGTCATGATTTTTGGCCAACGCACACTAAAGTGTTTTTTCCTCCATTACTCGTGCAGTTCCCTGAGGAAAAATCCCATGGATACGATCAAGTTTCGTCTTTTTCATCCATGACAACTCAGTCCAAAGGCTATTCTGGGACAATACCAAGTCTTCAGTAAGTGTCCGGATACGACGAATACTTTCTCCTCTGCCATCTATAAATCACTGTCATCCTACATTGAAAGGGAGTTTTTTGGAAGGCTAGAGTTAGAGTGTTGAAGTTTTGAGCTAAAGTGAGCTGAGATTATGTTAGATTGATAGTAAGAGCTAAGAGAGAAGTTATGCTACCGAAATTCTGAGAGAGGAAGTGGCTTTGCAAGGCATGTCAAACTGCTGACCCAGTTGGAGGAGATTTGCAGCGTCAAGCCTTAATTGGTTGTAATTCTTCTCTTCCTTTATTGAATAATGAACGACTGTTATTATGGTTTCACTCACGTATTCTTCTGGTAATATTTGAGTTATATCCTACTTGACTGATATATAATTGTATGATATTGGATTTTATGCTTGTTGTGGATTGTTCTTTGTTTGTGCAGGTGTCCATGCATGGAACGCGAGGATAGTGACCGGCCAAAGCTAGAGGACAGGAGCGACATTTCTTCCACGACAAATAGCATTGGATTTGAGGTAGGCCTTTATGACCAACTTTTTGATTATGCAATTAGGAGCTTGCATGCAGCGTGTTTGATTATTGCTAGACCCCTATCGGGCTAGTGGGATCGCCTCTGTCCGCAGAGGGGATTTACCTTACATAACAATCATGTTCACCCCTAGAGGGTGGTATATCCTTAGGTTTGTCAAAGAACCATTGGTGGTGATCTGATAAATGTTAAATATAGGGATGAATATGAGGAGTTGATTTAATGGTCAAGACAACATTAAATTGGGCTACTATCCCATGACGGCCCTTTTTTAAAAGCTTCTCCTTTCGATGTGAGATGATGATAATAGGAGAACCTACTGGAAGCCCCCTCAATGTATGAGTGTGGTCATTCTTCTTAAAGATCATGTATAGCTCCTGGAAATCAATTGTAATAGGGCCCAATGTGTGGAGCCATTGAACACTAAGGAAAATGTCGCAACCACCCATTTCAATGGAAAACATGTGGGTTTTGAGGTGATAATCCCACATTCGAAGCTTAATATTTCACAACGTCCTTCACATTTCTTGGTCCTGCCATTAGTGATAAGGACTTGGAAATTGGATATTTCCCATAAAAAACAATGAACAGCTTCTACTACTCTCTTATGGACAAAGTTATGTGTGCTACCACTATCAATTAACACCACTACTAGTCAATGTTTAATAAAGCCTCAGATCGTGAGAGTTTAGGGTGAAGAAATTCTAACCAATGCATCTAGTGATATAACCAGGTCATCTGTCATAGTTGTTAGATCATTGTTTGGGTTGGTTTGTGGTTCACTTGTTTCTTCCTCAAGTGCTTCAGTGGTTGGGGCTTCATCAATTAAGATATTTTCAGTACCATCAATTTAAAATAATTTTGGTCCCTTGAATTTATGTCCCGGGGAGTACTTTTCATCCCATTAGTAGAAAAGTCCTTGTTTTAATCTTTTGGCCATTTTTTTAATGACACCTTTTGAACCTTAAGTGTTTGGTTGGGGCCCATAGCCTGGGTGGGAAGTGCCTTTGCAAATACCTTTGGATGATTGAAATGGGTAGTTAAAGTGACTTCTACATCTAAGGCATTCTGACATGTGTCCAACCAAGTAGTTGGGTGATGCCTTCAGACATGGGCTTCGATGGCTTCCTTTAGGTCACTGACGAAAAAATTCCAAGTAAATGCATCTCATAGTCCTTCAATTCTGATGGCCAATTTTTCAAAAGTTTCAATGTAGTCCCTTACTATTTTTTTTTCCTAAGCTTAGTGAGATGACCCAAAAAGTGAGACTCTCAATCAAAGCAATCAAAAATGGCTTTTGAGAACATGTTCCAAGTTTCCCTCCTTGGATAACATTTTTTATGCCACTACCACCACTGGCATCTCTCTTGTTCCAAGTGAAGGGCTCCTACATGTAGTTTAGCTCCATCCTCCCATATATTATTGAGGATATATTATTCCATTTGTGCCACCCATACTGTGGGGTTAAACCCATCAAATTTGTACATGTCCATCTTGGGTGTCTGGTGGCTTGAAGATTGGTGGTATCTGTTATCGGGAAATCTAGTGTCCACTCGGAGCTGCTAGTCCCACTAAGACGGGTAGTTATCTTAGAAACAAACAAACCAAAACTACTTTCGCTTTCCTTTATGAGAAGTAGATAAGAGGGGAACAAAGGACACCAACCTCAGTCTTGCGCTTGGTTCCTTGCTTGGTTCCTCTCCCTTCTGACAGATCTTTGCCACTCCTTCTTCGTTTACCCAGCTTCAAAGAGAACCTGTGGAATCAAAGCAGCATAATACTATCGAAGAACAGAGATCTACAATCACAAACAATATAGGACCAGATATATCTTGACCACACAAATGCATATATCGTCAAACATACAAGAATGTGGAGGAAAACTTGAATAGCTTTATTAATATCAAGAATAGAAAAGAGGATTACAACCCATTTTTCTGAACCAGCATCATCCTCTTAGCATGAAATCCCTTCTTCACCTCATCAAAAGCTTATATCACCCAACACTATGATATTGCACTAAGAAATCAACAACACTTCCTTACAAGATATAAGATTCCAGCCTCTAGATCTCTGTGATGAGGAATCCATATATAGATGATTGTAGGGGGGTGAGTTAGCTTCTGGGATTTTGATTAGTGTCCTCTCTCTGATAGTTCTTGATTCCACTTGGAGATTGATGATCTCTTACTCATCCCTGGGCGAATTCAGAGAGGCAAGTGTCACAGGAGAAGTTTCTAGAAGATTCCATGATCATCCACCTTGCAAATTGTGTCTGCCATTTGTATACTCTCGCCCATAACACCCTACAGAAGTGCTTTCCAGTATGCATCACACTTTTTCCAATAAGAAGGTGAGATGCATCGCACCCTCTACACTGGGCAGTCTGTATGGTCCAGTTTTGACTAGTTCTCAGCAGTTTTCCATGGAGAACTTCTGGGAGATGATGTAATCAGCTAACCTTGTTCCTTTATGGTGTGAAGCAAAAATTTTAGGGACTTAGGATCCCTTGGTTTATGGACATGTATCATTGGGGTTCCATTGCTCAAAAATGTCTATAACAGTTGCCCCCTAAAGCATGAGGTCATTAATATTTCGATGTCTAGTGAAATGCTTTATCATGAGGATCCAAAGTTTTTTCAAGCTGGAAGGCGACCTGTAATAAGATACAATATAATACATTATCTTCATAATATTTTTCATGATCTAGCTGAGACGGGCATTCCCATGCTCAACTTTATAAATTCATTTCCATGTACATAAGATGGAAAACCGTCTATGCAGCAAATTGATGATTCAGACGGAGTCATCATCCTTTGATTCAGATGATCATCTGCTCGGAAATGATGCACATTTGATGTCTTTATATTCCTGAATATATCGCAACCCAGATGGATGAAACTAGATCCGGGGTCTTCAAACTCATTCAATCTTCACTCAGAGTACAAGTCGATCCATGTGAAAGATGTTTTGGAGTCGAACATGGAAAGACATCGACTGTTTACCAATCAATGATGTAAGTTGTTAATAGGCACGAGAGGAATCACCGATAATGATGATGACCCTCAAGGTACGACAATACAATTCACGTGGTGTGGAAAAGGGACTTGGCGTCGAACACAATGTAGAATCTTTCAGTTGAAGGCCATTGATGTAAACCTGTCGTTGGAAGTGAGAAACTTGCCATTGAGGCATGCAAGATTCACAGTGCTGAAAGGGTTATTCCTAGGTCGACTTCTTGGATAATGAGCTGATGTCGACAAGAAGTGAACCATCGTAGGAGGGCCTTAATGAATCCCACATCTATGACATAGAATGGAGCAAATGATTTTAGAGGTGAAAACGATCTGATGATACAGGGTTCAGGGTGGCGGTCATGAAAGAATGGAGCGTGAATGTATTGCAGCGGATGAGATCCAGGTGAATTCTCTGAGCGATTTCTCTTGAACATACCATCGACGCTGAAATGGATTGGTGGCATTAACCACAAAGATGGATGCTACGATGGACCAATGGTGATATGGCCGGTGAATGGAATAACCCAACCTGACCTGGACGTGGAGTGAATGTGTCATGTTCAAGAGCAACTTGCTACCAATAAAGTTTCTTCAAGTTTTCTTCCCAATTTTCCCCAGTCATTACTGACCAGTACTTCTTTATTTTTATCAAGGTTGAGGAGGATAACATATGCTTGTTCTATAGTTCGCCCTTTGGGCTAACCCATCGCTATGTTTTAACGAGCCTAGCGATAGTGAAATTCGTCCTCGTCCATTTGGACAAGTTTGTCGCTATTGATTTAACGAGTTTAACGACAATGATAACTCGGTCCTTTTTTAATTTTAGAGATTATAAAAAGGGACAGAAAGGAAACTCCAATAATCCTTTTTCATCTTATAATCCCTTAAGTCTGAAAAAGTATAAAATAATACGAAAGGGATGAATTTTCGATAGTTTTAACGAGCCGAACAAGACAAGCGCTCAATCTTTTTGTGTAATAATCCCTCAGGTCCAAACTAAGATCTAGAGTAGGGATAGCACTTACGGTAGTTTTAATGATCTGGAGAGGCCAATCGCTCAAAAATCTTTCATATTTTATGAGTCAGATGAAAAGATCTTAAAGAAGACTCATTTTTTGAGGAACGAGTGATAATTTTGGGTAGCAGTTGATTCCAGGTAAGGTTTGGAATTTTTCAATCACGACAATGTCACAAGGATGGCTAATAGAATCACTCATCAGAGATGTTCCTCAAAAAGGGTAAACAATCAGATGGGGGTGTATGATTGGCTAAAATAAAGTGGAGGTGATGATGAGAACACGACCAAGGCTCAAAAGCTAATGATAATGCATTCGCAATGGTTATTTAATGTGGATTGGTTCATTTTATAATGAGCTTAAACTCTGGGGAAAACATTTGCTCATTTCTTAGGTTTACTGTTTAACGAGCTTGAACTTCACATAAAAACTGCTCGTGATAATGGTCATTGATTATTTTATTCACCGTTAGCACTGTGTTCTTTCAATGATCATACTACCTGTTCAATTGCTTCATCAAACTGATTAGAAATGAAAACATATGCTTGAAAAATGAGTTAAAAACACTAATACCTTACTTGAATTATGTGAATAGTAATTTAAAAGTGACTTTTACCTCTCATTTTACCATTTCATTTGAACTTGGTTTGTTGGAGCTCTAGAGGTGCTTTTCCCCCCTAATTTTTGCTAGCTGATTCTGGGAGATTCTATGGATGATTCTCGGCATCATTCAGACTAGGTAGGAGCTAAACCTGTGCTCTTCAGTTGCATTCTTTCTTTTTTGAATTCTGAGCATGTTTCCCTGCTTTGCTGAGCCTTTGGGGTTTAAAAAATTCACCCTAGCCCCATCGCACCCTTCCTGTATAGAAAGGTGTGATGCATATTGGACTGGTCACTGGCCAGTCAGTATGCATCACTCCCAGTACACTGCTAGGGTGCAATGGGCACAAGGAGGGAAACTTTTGCACTATTTTCTCATGGAATTTTTCCCTGTTTTTTTGCTAAATTAGGACCTTGACTCTTCTCTTGTTTGTTTTCAGAGATTCATTGGAGCAAAACGGTTATTACATGGCGATAATACAAGCATGAAGAAGAGGACATGGTTGTTTTACATGATCCGAGTGCGATAACTGCGCTATGGAACTGCGGCCTGCTCAAGTTTTTCCGCATCTCTAGCATGAGGCAACAAATCAAATTGTTGCAATATTTCCTCGATGCATGGGATCCTACCAACCAGGTGTTCTAGATTAGAGGAAAATACATCCCCCTGACTATCGTGGAAATCTATTTTTTGACTGGTTTATTGAGGCATGGCTCCCCTCTCTCATTATCAGGTTTTGCCCGTCGGGGCGAATCCATGAGAGATTACATTCATCGGTATTACAGAGAGGGATCTCAACCGAGTAGGGGCGGAAAGATCAATATCCGAGATGTCACTGACCAATTCCTAAGGACCATTCTGTTCACTTTTGCTAGACTGGCTGGTAGTGCGGCTCTTCACGTGTCTAACAAGTCTTATATGCAATACACCTTGGAATGCCTCAAACTGAAGGTGTTCAACTGGTGTGATGTAGTACTCCATGTGATGAAAGAACAACTGACCAAGGTAAAAAGCAAAAGATCCAAGAATTTTGGCTATGGTTCTATTTTGACCACTTTCAGCTTAGAAAAGATCCCACTGATGCAGCCACAATACATTTCACTTGGTTTACCTCCACCAACCGAGCCATGGATGCAGAGATGGGTTGACCTCATGGCCCGAAATGCTGGTTAGTCCTAAATTTCTTTCTATGACACCTTCTTTGAGTGGTTCAACCGCCAGGAAATGGTTTATGCCAAGTGTCCATATGCTGGTATGGATTTCCGGGGTGACTCGGATTTGGTGCTGCCAGCTGGTGAGCAATGGGGTTCTATAGGTAAATTCTCTGACCATATCTATATTTATTGTTTTCATAATGTTCTTATGCTTTCTTTGATCAAGACTAATTAAAACTCAGGTGCTCATGCAGACATTGGACTAGTTCGACCAGTAGCATGCCTGAGAATACCAGTTGCCGCTCCGGAAGGAGAGGGTGTTGGGAGGGCCATCCTTCATGACCTTGATGTGGCTGAGACTCTTTTAGCATTGCATGATCAGGTTGAGGGTCTCACTCTTGGTATTCCGGATGTGAGGACCGACGAGCTGCCTCTAAGGTTGTGGCGACATACTACTGGTGTGCCGAGTCGATGGAGTAGGCTTTTATGCATGATTGCACAAGCGGTGACTTGTTATCACCAACATCATTAGACTAGGGTGCCCCCTAGAATTTTGAGTTTTGGGTCATTTGACTGATTTTGTCTTGGTTACAGAAAATTATATGTAAACCATAAACAATTATATATATTTTTTTATTTTCGGAGCTTTATTTTGGTTAAGTTACATGATTCTGATGCAAATATTGATGCAATGCTTCTTTTATAAATATCGCAAATGTCTATCTAAGACATAATTTGCCAATGAGTATGTTAATGTGTTTAAATTTCTGGAAATGTGTTGATATTGAATAGAATTGAATTGTCTTTCCAAAATCTTGACCCTTAGGAACATGCAGTATATAGCTGGATTCCAAACCGAGTAGATACCAGTGAGTTATAGAATGACGAGTTGTGAGTTTAGCCTGGCAACAAGTCAGTGTATGCCATGTACGATGGCATCAGAGAGGAGTTCTATCAACGCGATGTATTCAGCGAAATTTTTTGTTGACCGACCAATACATACCCCTCTGTAAATCACTAACTTGTTGTTGGGATCGAAGATGGCCCAGGCCACAAAAGATAGGTTCCACGAACTATTACTCGCTCCGTTAGCATATCCAACAAATGGTTCCAACAAGTTTTTCATCTGCAACAAATGCAAGAAGTGGATTACCTAACCAAAACAATTACCCTTAGCGAAAACAAAAATGTAACAAAAGCATAGGGGTTACTATGCTGAGTTAAGCATAGTAACGCTTGAGGTACAACCGGTTACAGGGTTGTGCCAGTGGAATCCCATCATAATCCATCAACTCATAGGCTCCTTTTTCTAATACATGTTTAACAATATAGGGACCCATCCATAAAGGCTGGAACTTACCTACTCCCAACTTATCAGACTCCTGGGCGTAAAGCAAGACCAGGTCACGTTTTGAGAAGACACAAGGTTTGACATTTTTGTTGAACTACGCCTTGACTCATTTCTTATGGGCTTTGTTAGTCGAAGCAACATCATGATGGGTTTCATCCAGTTGGATTAATTCCAAGAAATGAGCCTCTTACTTTGAAGTTCCGGGGAGAAGGTCGACCATGAGCCTGAGGGACGAGATTTCACACTCAACTGGCAAGATCGCTTCCAAGCCATACACCAGTTGAAAAGGTGTAAACCCAGTCGCATTCCTCACCGATGCCTGGTATGCCCACAAGGCTGAGTATTGGATCAGGTGCCAACTTTGTTTATGGACTCCAATCATCCTTTGCAGCATGCACTTCAGGACCTTGTTGATTGCCTCAACTTGTTTGTTAGCTTGCGGATAATACAGAGTAGAGTTGTTGTGGGACAGTCCTAATTTAGCAGCCAATTCAACCATCATGTGATTGTGAAAATGCAATCCATGATCTGTTACTATGGCCTGTGGAACGCCAAATATAGAGACTACATGATTGAAAAAGAAGAGGTCAGTCGTTTCACTGCTATTGTTTAATGTAGGCATCGCCTCGACCCATTTGGTAAAATAATATGCTGTGACTATGATATACCCATGCCCCCTAGTCAAGGTGGTATTACATGTCATGAAATCTATGCCCCATTTGGCGAATGGATCAATAGCTACTACTAGCTGCAAAGGTGTGAGGTATTCTGGTTTTGCAATCAAAGATTTGACAAGCATGGCAACTTCTGACTGCGGTTATGCAATCTCTGAACATTGTTGGCAAAAAGTATCTTGCTCGTAAAATCTTTTGAGTTGTAGCATAACCAGATTAATGACCCACACATGCGCCTAAATGAAAATCAATCAGGACTTTTTCGGCCTCCTCATGGGTGAGGCACCTCCGCAGAACTGAATCGATACCATGACGGTAAGAGTATCACTGACGATCACGTAGTATTTTGCTTGGTATCAAATATGTCATTGTTCCGAGTGCAAGGTATTAGACCTGTATGTTTGGGTTTGGAGATAGATTATTATATCTCCATACCACAGACTTCTTGAAGATATCAGAAAAGAGATTCATCCACGATTGCTTCTTCGGATGTTGCATCGTTGGATGATGATGGGAGATCACATAGTAACTCTGCGAAAACTAGGGCTTTCTTTGATTTGGATTTTTTCAATTCTAGGTCAAACTCTTGTTAAATCACTATCCATTTTGAATATTTTCCCCCAAGCAACTGTCGCGACAATATATAAGTCATGGGGTTGCAATCTGACAAAATGGTAGTTTTTCTAAAGAGGACGTAGTGTCGAAATATCTATATCGCTTGAACAACTGCGAGAGCTAAATTTTCAACATAGGAGTACTTCATTTCTGTATCATTTAAGTTTCGGCTTAAAAAATATATTGGATGTTTAATTCCATCATCTTCTTGAACTAAAACCATTGCTATAATCGTATCCGCTGCAGCCAAATACAGGTTAAAGTCTTTTTGATACTCGGGAGCATAAATTAATGACACTTTTATTAGGGATTCCTTTAAAGCATCAAAGGAAGTTTGCGCGACCTGATCCTAGATAAAGGGTACTTCTTTTTCAATAGATGAGTATAACCTTTGGCAAGTTCAGTGTAATTTGGAATGAACCTCCTCAGAATGTTTGCTTTCCCTTGGAGTTTCTGAATCTGAAGCAAATTTGAAGGTGGAGGCAAATCAATGATTCTCTGAACCTTACATGGGTCAAGACGAATCTCGTCTTTTGAGACCACAAAGCCAAGTAAATGACTAGAACTGACACAAAGCACACATTTCTGCGGATTGAGTCGTATCTTGTAGTGTCGTTGTTGTATAGGTAAATCCCCTCTATGGACAGAGGCGATCCCACTAGCCTAAATGGGGTCTAACAACAATCAAACAATGCTAACACGCAAGTTCCTAATTGCAAAGTAAGGCCAAAGAAGAGTTGTCGCTTTTGTTCTTTCGCTTCAGCTAGTCA
>APFE031252633.1:0-18109 GCA_000404065.3 Pinus taeda
TTCTTCCCAAGAAATTCTAGCAGTAAAGAAAGATATAAAAAAATTCAGGTTATTCCTTAAAAGTGTCCACTTCATTGTTAAGAGAGATCTCAGGTACATGAAAGGAATGCTGCAAAACAAAAGGTTGCTAGAACAACGTAATTCCAGAGTTTTAAGATGGGCTTTATGGTTAGATGGATATGATTTTGATATCATATATAAAGTCGGTAAAGAGAATTATCTTGTAGATTTAATGACCAGAGAAGGAGCAATTATACAAACAGAATATGCAGTTAAAAAATTTGAATTTGGTGAATGTTCATCATCATCCCAGAACAATTCTGAAGTTACGTTATGCTCTTCCTGCCATTATTCTTTTTGTGTGGATTGTCTTTTAGAAAAAGTTCTGTCTTTACCGAAGATCATTCTTGAGAAATGGTTTTGGCTCTCAGATACAAGACACAACTATGAAATTCAATTAGCACCTATCAACAATAATCGTGCTTATTTTGGTGCAGTGAGATATCCATATCACAAACTTGTTTATATTTATGATCCTAATATGAGATGGATAGATTATTATGCCATTATTTAATATGCTAGTGCAGATGAAAGAGTTTCAATCATCATGTATTGTGAAAACATTATGTCTCCATTTAGTCATTGGAGTAGTTGGATGAATCTCCTACTTGTTTCCTTTGTTCCCATAAAATAAGATCAAGGTAGGCTCTGTCAGTAGTTTTCCCTTTCTATTTTGTATAATGACATGCAAGATGGAGTAGAAAGAGATGATATATTTGAATTCGATTTATTATATAAGGTCACCAACATGAAGATCAACCAGGATAGTACTTATCCTACATGTTATAATTTTACTATTGAAATTCACTATTTTGGTGAAGTCAAAATTCCCCTAGATAAGCTAGATCCATTCATGTGTTTCTCAGTTTTTTCAGCTAGCTTCAGAAGGGAACCATAATGGTTACAACAACTTCCTAGGTTAAGTCTTGACAGGTATGTTGAAGAATATGAGTCTGACTATGATCTTCACTATGACTTTGACCATAGCCCCAAAGGCTGGTGACCAAATCTTCAAGGAGATTTTATTTTAGGCTTTCGAGGGTTCTCCTTAAAAGAACCTCCTCTGTGCTGATAATCATTGCACCTAGTTTACTTTATTTTAGGCTTTTGAGGGTTCCCCTACAAGGAATCTCCTCTGTGTCAATAATCATTGTACTTAGTTTTGCTTTCATGGGTTTCAAGATATTGGAATATCCACTGTGTATCAACTTTTAGTACATATATGATTTCTTCCATGAAGAAACATCTACTGTATATAACCTTTTAGTACATGCATTATGGCTGTCGTGGATTCCCCCAGTCAGAATCTCCACTTTGTATCATATCATTAAGATTTTATGTGATACGAAAAATCTCTTGGGGGAGGGGAAAGATTCCAAAGCTGGAGCAACACCCCAAGGGTCCATCCTATACATCCTATATAAGGAAGCATAAGCCTCAACTCAAGACACTTGTAAATTTCCGAGTTTCTCTATAATATGAAAGAAGTTCTCTTTGAGTTTTAAGTTCAAAACATCTGGATTCTGTGTCTTGTGATATTTGAATTTTGTGTTCCGTGATCTTTGTTTGCACGAGTACATATTAAGAGTGTCTGCACATATAAATTGTGCGTGTGTGTGTGTGTGTGTGTGTGTCTCTCTCTCTCTCTCTCTCTCTCCATATATATAAATATTATTATATATTAATAATAGAGAAGAGAGATGAGAGAGAGTAGAGGAGGAGAGATCTCTATCTACTATATTATATAGAAGCGAGAGGAGGAAGAGAAATATATATTATATATAATATTATATATATATATAGTTATTTATTTATTTATTTATACGGTTGCAGCAACATCCTGTGTCTTTATCCTCTCTAGATCAACAAGCGAGATAGTCATGCCCTTGACATGAACACCCCATTGACAATTGCACTCCACAAACTCAATAATGTTCCTCCCATGAGGCAACACCAGATGAATATCCCCCACCACTCCGAGAGGAGGGAATCCAATCAAGAAGTAAATATCCTATAATGTCAGCTCAATATTGTGCCCGTACATGACAAAGACCTCATAGTCTAGATCACAATAGCTCACAATTCTGGATAGCAAGGGCTCACCTGTCCTCATCAATTGGTTCTCTACGAACTTGAGAGCCCCATAATGAGCCAATGCCCCTCGAACCACCTGATCCCCCTGGATCGTGGATCAAAGAGTATCCAAGTCTCATTCATGCCAGTTGAGTTTTAGCTTTGCCATGCCTGCAATATACCACATGTCTTGTCAATTCAAAGAAGAAAATAATGGGCAACACTGATTGACCTAAAACCCCCACCAGTCTAGCAAAGCAACCCTCTCTCTGGCCCAAATCACAGTTTTCAGCCCAAAAAATGAGAGCTCATAGGTTTCCAGTTACTTCCTGCAAGCCAGATCACACTTAAGGGCCCATAGAATGTGATGTGACTGTGAGCATGAGCAAGGGTCTCTCAGGGAGCCGACAGGTGCCAGAAATGAGGAAATAAACCACTAAAATTGAAGAGATGAGTAAGATGACCTACATGAACGTCACAAATCCCGATTCCGATGGTTAGTTTTTTTGCTACAATCTCCACAATGTTTAGGGCCTTTTCCTCCTCTAAAAATTCACCACAACTCACTTAGCAAATGAATCTAAATTGGAGCGAAAACACCCTTTTATAGGAAAACCCACAGTTTTTCTGTCACCCATTGCGACTAGACCGTAGCTCAGTTTGACGAACCGTCAACACCATTAGAAAGATCTCACCGAGCTCTGTCATAGATCTTCCTTAGTTATTTATGATTTGACACTTCACTAGGAAGCCATTTTTCCAAGAAAGGTCACTTCGTTGTCTCTTAAAATTGAATTTCATCATAAAGCAACACTTGTAGTTTGAGGTCCACCTCCTCTTAAAAATTGTCATACCACATGTCAGTTTCTTCATGAGTAACCATCATTTACTCATGTTTTGATGGTCCCCACTTGGCCTAGTCTCTATGGCAGCGTCATCGAGTCGCCCTTGTTCAGAGCTTCCGCAATGAGTTACCTTGCACTCTTGGAGTCTATTTCATGTCCCAGTATATCATGTCATAGTATTCCATCCATATTTTCATATCGTTCATCCTGTGTTGCCCATTTTGGCCTCTAGTCATACTATCCCCATCCCCTCTGGAGTTGACTCAGTTACTGTTAGTTCAGCCATGCACTTTATGCTCTGACAAGGGTAGTCGTCTATTTGTCCCTCAATCCTAATTTTACCCATTATCCTTGGTGTCAGTCCATCAGTGACCTTACTATTTTCCCTCATACTTTAGTTGAGGATCCTCACTGCCTCATCTATCATGGGCCCTATTATGTCGACATCAACTCATTTATTCTAGAAGAACGGCCTAGAGGGCAGTGTATCTCGATTCCAACTTCCATTCTTGTTTGGCGCCTTAGATCGAGCAGAGGGTCTCATTATTGTCCTTTGACTTGGTCGTTTCATGTTCATAATCCATACATTTGATGGTCCAGTGATGCAGTAGATTGTACAAGTGATTCTTGGGTGTGTGTGAGATGTTTCAGACCTCATGAGGGGTTGACCCTTCAGGTAGCCCCCCCACATGACAAGATGCATACCTCCTATGCTACAGCCTCAGATGCAGTTCCGTAGAGTTGATGGGTTCAGTTCCTACCAATCATAGTGTTCATAGAATGCATGTCTCCTCCAAATGTTCCATTAAGTTTTGCAGAGTCCTTCCTTGTTGAGCAGGGCTTCTCCAGTTGTTCTACCCTCCCTCCCACCCATTTTTTTTAGGGAAGGGGATTTGTATCTCATGTACTCATATTATTGTATTCAGTCTTGGCTCATGTTTTTCCAAGTGCATTATATATATGGGACACATTTTATTATTTTATGGCTATGTTATGCCAACATGTCATGTATCATTCAGCATGTACTTCATTGCTCAGTTTTATATTTCTAGGTGAACCATTATTTTTGCACTAAGTTATCTCAGTGGGTATGGGTATGCCTCCCCCACTTGAGTGAGGTCTAGTACCACAACATAAAAGGAGACTTGCATTAGTCTCGTCCCTTTGTCCCTATCCTCTCTCACATTCAACTTCATTGGTCTCTCTCTCTCTCTCTCTCTCTCTCTCTCTCTCTCTAACTCCCCTATGTTGCCTAGTGATTGTGTCTTTACAATGTACTTTAGTCATACATTTTGCTCCTAACACTGGTACATTGGGGGGCAATTTGTTATC
This sequence comes from Pinus taeda, assembly GCA_000404065.3. Lineage (NCBI taxonomy): Eukaryota > Viridiplantae > Streptophyta > Pinopsida > Pinales > Pinaceae > Pinus > Pinus taeda. Next base: position 4,311 of record APFE031252633.1, read on the forward strand.
ACAAAAAACTGATCATCTAGCCTAATTTACTAGATGGATCGAAGTACACCATGTGAAACCAATTTTACCATAGTAAAATTTCTTTCACTATGAGAAATTACTTAATAAACAACATTTTTTAAGTAATTTATAGTTAAACCCGTGAAGAATAATTAAATAAATCACTATTTATTTGATTTTATTCTAGGAATAAATAATTAAACCATTGTGTTATTATTATTCATTGTCATATTTGACCCAATCATGAAAAATAAATAGATAAATCACTATTTGTCTTATTTTCTCTGAGAATAAGTAACTAAACACTAATTAATTATTATTCTTTGTTAAATTTGACTAAATCCCTTAGGAATAATTAAATAAATCCTTATTTCTTTATTATTCCTTAACTAATTCCTTGAGATGATGAATAAATCATTTATTTATTTATTATTTCTAAATAAAAGTTCAAATACTTTTTCCCTCCTAAACAAATATAATAAAATATTCCAAGTGGTTATTCCAAGAATGGGATCAATAATATTTTATTATTTCCAATTATTCGAAACAACTCAATATTTTGTTATAAATAGAAGGGATTTCCATTCATTATTCACTTTTAATTATTTTCATTGTTGCACTCATTGTTGTAACTCTGATTATTTTCATTGTCACACACCATATTTTTCATTGGGTTTATGCATTATAGAGGAGAGAGACTCTACACAAGATGAAGACATATGAGGATAGCGAAGAACCCATCCCATAGAGGGGGACTGGTAACATTTATTTGTTCCCTTCATAGGTGTTATATTAAAACTATTCTTTACATATCTGGTTTCCATTGGATGATTGGAGTTATTACTCTTTCTTTTTGTTGTTTAACTATGATTGTGGCATAGATCTGGACTTTGGCAGGTTTTGTTTCTATCAGTTGCTACAGATCTACAATGTTTAGCGGCCATTTATATTGTTGAGTTTCTTAGTCATCCACAATATTAAGTGGGTTCTTTTCGTAGATCTTTGAGAAGAAAACACTACAACAGTTAGTGTCCTAAATAATCCAATCGTTCCATCTCGGTATCCATCTGTTCTACTATCGATTCATCCTGCTGAGCAAGTTCCTGTTCCTATGGCTTCTCACCGTGTTCATCATCTTCCGTTGATGGATCTGAGTCTTCAACTTGTATCAACGCAGTTTTCACTATCTATGCGCCTTGCACTTCCTCCTATTCCTATTCCTGTTGCACTTCTTTCTCTCTTCTACATAGCTCTTGTTCTTTTTTCAGCTTCTGGTCTACTTCCTGCAACTTCCTCTCCATCTCTTCTAGTGTTTTCTTATCTCTCCTTTTCATTGCTCCTCTCTTGTCGCGTTGTCACCTCTTTTCTTCTATATCCAAAGCTACTCTTTCAATAAGTGGATCTTCCTTAAACTTGTAGCTTTGCTCCACCTCTGCGCTTTTAGAAATCTTCCTCTTGCCTTTTCTTGCATAGGTTTGTTGCCTGCTGCTTCTTTCATTGCTGATCCCTGTGGTGTTGTTGGCTTGAGTGCTACTAGCCATTATACTACCACACTGACCAGTTCATTGAGCCTAGAGGAGTTATAACAATATCTCCAAGGGCATTCCCCTAGCTAATGACATGCCCCACGTATTCAAGGATAGTACACTCTCAGACAATGGTCCCTACATAATCCATGCAGATCATATGGATTGAAACTCTTGTTGTAGAACTTAAACTTCTTGAAGACCTCGACCTTGGAATTTGCTTCTTTCAAACTCTGGATCACGTACAACCCAATTCGCAAAGGAAGCATAGGCCATGGTTCCTTCCTCTTCCTGTGCAATCCAGCTAATAACCCTGTCGAGATGTGGTATGAAACCTCCTGCATGACCATCTTGTTTGTGGATAACTTTGGCAACAAATGTAAAGCCTTCTTTGTGTTGTACATCATGATGAAGGTGTCATCAGGTGAAGCATACCAATCTGCAATGTTAAGCAATGCCTCCATTGCTACATGTAAGGTAGATCTTGTTCAAAGATCATCAGGTATAGAGGGGAAGCGAAGTAGTCAGATAGTCTATCCACGATTCCTCGGTAGTTACACTCTAAGAGTAACTTGCAATATACGTTCACAATATTCTCTGAAGGTTTCCATTCCCAACCCACGATAGGAAACTGATAATGGACATAGATTCAATCGAGAAGGTATGCGAGCATGAAGAATCATTCTTGTTGATCCTTGGGCGGACTCCAGGAATTTGATACATGCACTTTTAGCTGGAGAGTCAACATGTCAGACCAATTGAAAGGTTTTCCTTCACTTTCCAACTGATCTAATAGAACCACCCAACTCTACGACAAGGTCTCTGTACTCTCTTAGCCATACAAGCAACCTGAAAAGATGACCAAGAGTTCGTGGGCCTTTCTGAGTGTCTTTATCTTATAGATATGGTTGAGTGTCATCCTAAGCTTTGATGGCTCCCTTACCCAACACTTCAATATGTCTCTTGTGTTCGCGCTATTGTTGGTAGTGTAGAACAATGCATCCATCCTATTCATTGACTACAACAAATGATACATATGTTGATAATCTTATGTCCTGAAGGTAGAAATCTCTGCTCCAGTGACACTACTCAATATCATCATCTTAGGATTAGTGTGTGAGAAAATTTAGTGGATCATGTCTACGCATGGGAATACGAGATACCTACATGCAACCTTGTAGAAACCTTACTTATGAATGTTGAAATAAACCTGTTGGTCCTCCAGATTATCCTCAAAGCTACCTGCAAATATGTTATTGATGTCTTGCCATGTGATCTTGATGTCTTTCTCAATGAACATATGTTTGTTTGCATAGATGGGAAAGCTCATAGACAACTGTTCAACCACATCTCCAGTACTGCTTTCAACTATGTCCTTTGATCCAAATCTCTTCGAGGCCATGTTACATGTACTGCTGAGAAGATACTTAATACTTATTGTACCTGGAGGTCGAGAAGACACCCATGACAAGCCAATATCAGCTAAAAAACAAAAATCAACTTGGGAATCAATCATGCAGTAAACTCGGTGACTGCAGGGCAAGATTGTGCAATATTGACTCTAAGAGGTTGGAAGAATGTCAACTAGAACTATGCATTACACAGTATTAGGTGCCAATGAGGCATGATGTTGACTGGAGCTGCGCAAAGTGTGGTCTAGAGAGGTTGACTGTGGAATGGAATTGCATAATGCATAGTCTAATCAAGATGGGTTGCTCGCTGGAACTGCACATCCCCCAGTTCCATTGAGCGGGACTGGGACACCACCTCCCAGGATTGCAAAGAACATAGCTGGGAGCCAGTGTGAGCAATCTTTGTGCAATTACTAGAGGCAAGGAAAAGACTTGACTTCCAAGAATGTGCATTACATGCTAGGAGAAGCAAGATCTGGGCCAAGGAAGCCCAGATCTGCCCAAGGGAAACTTGAAAATGAGAAAGACTGAATGAATGTGCAAAGATGGTACAAATCCGAGTGAATTGACATGCTGAAATCCAATCAAGTGCATAAATCAGTCAAACGAGAAAACAACAAATCTCATGAAGGGAGTTGCCGCAATGACGACTGTTAGTGCCGAAACATGGTTATCCATGCGACACTTAGAAAATGCAATGAAAAACTTGAAACAACACTTCTATAACTTAAAACACATTGAAATGAAAGAGGCCATTCAATAAAACATCGAAAGCATCAGTCACACAAGCCAAGAAATCAAAAGTGGTAAAATACACGAAAAGCAAAACTTACCCAGAAAAGTTGCACCAATTGTGCCGAAGGTTCTTAGATGCCTCAAGAATGCCAGATCTTCAAGATCGAATGTGAAGAATGATCTTTGGGGCATCCATTAAATAGATTTGTTAGATTTAGGGTTTATGAATCGCATACCACAAATCTAGGAAAAAGTGACACTTGGCGGGAAGTTTCTAAAATCGACTACCTTTTTTTTTTTTTTTTAGAAAAATCTGCCATGCATGCAAGGAAGAATTGTGTTGTTCTAGAGCAAACCGGGCAACCTATTGGCACATGCAATAGGTAGCTACTAAGGGGAAGCTTCTGCGTTGTTTCTGGGTTGAATGGCCCCGACTATCTCACCAATTCTGCACAATTTTCTAGAGAAAGGTTGTTGGCCTGCTTTGCATATTTCTAGAGAGCAATGTTGACATACTACTCTGTGCAATTTTATAGAGAAAGGTTGGTTGGTCTGCTCTGCGCAATTTTCTGGAACAAGGATGGTTGGGATTCTCTGCACAATTTATGAGTGCAGCGTAGCTACTGGGCTACTCTGTGCAATTCCTAAGTGCAAGGTAGCTGACCTCTAGGATGGCGCAGTTTCCTAGACAACACAAGACCGATTGTGAACCAAGTGTCAGGTCAGCTTGTGGTTAGTTGATAGAATGAGTAAGTGAACACAAGATATTAAGCGAAAGATAAAGTCAAAAGAAGAACAAGTACCTAAGCAGTGCAAGATGGCTACGAAGATTTCAAGGATGGAGGCTCCAAAATGTAGCGAAGGGAAAATTTTAGAGGGTGGTTGTAGCCCCTACAACAGAATGGTTGACTTCAATCAATATGTTTAATCATATGATTGTTGGAATGTATAGATATGGATATTCTACTAAATACCCTTGAGCACCTAATGATGTAAGGCCTCATTTCCAATACAATGTAAAATTGGTGCAATCAATCATATGTGAAACTTTAGGAATTAAATCCCACTTTCTTATGGTTATCTCAAAAAGGTACCATGTTAATTTATTGGAATGAATGCTAAATACTCAGGGTGGTATTTATAGGCTTGCATGTAGTTATTATAGTGAATATGAATCAGAGATGGCTATGCAATCCTTCTTCACGTGATAGTATGTTGAGAGTACACACACACACAGACATATATGAGTGCCTACAAGATTTAATAAGTAGTTTGAACCCTGTAAACATAAATTTGATTATATTCCATGTTGGAGTATCACATAAGAAGATTAATTCAATGCAGTCATGATTTCATTGCACAAACAGTTTTGTCAGAATTTCTTTGCACTCTAACATAACATTTCACCTGCAAGGCAAATAGATGCATGCAACAAAATGGGTAGGAAAATAATACATTCAAATGAATGTTGTGTTTGTTGAAAACTATTAAATTTGAACTTTATGAGACATGATATTAAATTCATGCAAAACATCCCCAAGCAAATAGCCAAAAGGATGGTTTAGAGAGAATTCTCACTGGTTAGTCACAATCTAGTTGCACAAAAACATGCTTCTCAAGTCATAGAAACAAGATAACTCTAAATCTTGAAAGACAATTTCAAATTCTTCTTTTATCTATTTGGGTGATTTCCTCTTTGTTATATCTCTTTCCTATTTCTCATATGTTTAGGTGATGCAATCACTACATAGAATTCAACGCACAACTTTGAAACTATGCTTCCACATCCACATATCGCATCACTCTACTCAATTATGGTGTTGTTCCCTTTCCTGGATCATTACCTCTGCTAGCTAAAAGAGGTGGAGCTAGGACCCCTAGAATCCTTGTTTTGGCAAGAATATCTGGGTTTGTCCCATGAGAAACCTCCTCAAGCCTTGGAATCTAGCTAGGGGGTGATAGTTGTAAGAGATACCTACATACATTTTGTCGATGGTTGGGTGAAAAGTTAGAGTCTCCATCTCATTTTCCAAATCCCTCATTAGAGATAAGTATTTCCTCATACCTTTGTGTCATTAAACATCGTTCATTGAACTTCATAGCTTGGTTTCAACATCTGGATAATTTTTAGGTTTTAGTTGTGAGTGTAAATAACTTTATGTTGAGCTACAAGGTTATTAACATGTCCTGAAGCTATAGGGAATAGAATCTTGCATGGTTGATTGAACATGGCTGACATTTGCACTAAAATTCAAGGTTGCATTGTTGAATAAAGTTAATTGAATAGGAAAACATTGTTTCAGGAATAATAGGGTATTGATACTCTCACTGCTTACAACTAAAGGAGTTTCTAATGTGTCCTTCGATGTTGTGATGTTAGTTGTCATTTAAGTGCATAACATAGTGATGATATAGGCTCTCACTTGGTGCTATGAATGAGAGGCACACTCCTACCTGTTGATATAATAGTACCTTTGTAACCCTTTGCACCATGTACCAGTAAAGTTGATACATGCTTTACCAATCACAAGGATTGTATTTTATATATTTACCCATCATAGTTGTGTTTATTTTAAATTAAAATAGTGCTTGAATTGTTGATATAAATCTGAATGAAATATGAACGCATGCCTAAATGGCATGTGTGTGATATACAAAGGCATGGGTCTTAGGAAACCATGAATAAAATTAATAGAATAGTCGATATGTCACATGGTTACTCCAATTTCCATGAATGTTTGACTGTAGTTAATATGTTTAATCATATGATTGCTAGAATGTGTAGATATGGCTACTATACCAAAGACTCTTGAGTACCTAAGGTTGTAAGGCCTCATTTCCAATATAATGTAAAATTGGTGAAATCAATCATATGTGAAACTCTAGGGATTAATTCCCACTTTTCTATGGTTATGTGGGAAACATACCATTTTAATTTATTAGGCTGCATGTTAAATACTCAAGGTGTTCTTTATGGTCTTGCGTGTAGTTATTACTAATCCAGGTGGATATTGATGGCCACTAGCCTATTCCACTTGGACCCTCACCATATATATATATATATTGGTAGTTTTTTGGGTCCTAAACTTTTGGAGTTGTTTTTAGGCCCTACACGACGTTTTTTTTTTTGTTTTTTGTTTTTTTTTGGAAAAATTCCTTTAGCAATTTTCAAGGAAGTCATATTAGAAGTTATATTTCTCAGAGAGATCTTTCCAATGAGGTATCATACATGTCAAATGGATATAATATGACCAAGTTATGGCCCTGAGAATTTGGATGTCCAACTAACCCCAATGGGGCCCATAAACTCTTGGTGTTACATCTCCTTGGGTTAGGGTTTTGTCTTATTGTTCAATAATAAAAAGGTCCTTGAGCCTCCTTGTAACTCAGTTTAGAGGCAAGTAGCTGCCACATCTCTTCTCAGAGATAAGCTACCATCCCCCGAGCTAGTCTTATTTCCGTTCTATTTGTAAGCATATTTCAGTATTTGATATTAATGAAATGAAGTGTTATTTCTGTTGCATCTCTGTATTTATGGTTATATATGTAATTTGTTGTGTTCTTGTTTAAATCTGGATCAATGGTATCAAAGCAATTTTCCCTTTCTCTATTTTTCTTTGCATATCCCCAACGAGGTTGAGATATAAGGAGTTAGGGCTCGATCTGGTTGAACCTTTGCAAGATCAGCTTCACAAACCTTGCCAACCGCCCATGCAGGAAGAAAAGAAAGACGAGGGAGTAGAAGATCCGATAAAAATATTGCTTGAGGAGGCCCTCGAGAAATAAAGGAATGCGATGATGGATAACTTTGCCCAAATCCTTCAACGATTGCCCACCGGCAGTGCATCCACATCCGACAGTGACTTTGGAGGTTCCACACCTTTTAAGGTACAAGTAAACTTTGACATTCCCATATTTGAGGGCCAAATAGATGCAGATCCTCTAGATAAATGGTTAAATATGCTAGAATGATATTTTTCTACTGATGATTTTTTTGGCGAGAAAAGATTACTTTTGCTCTTCTCAAAGCCACCCCCCACGTCAGGCACTGGTGGGAAACCTACCGTGACTAGAAAGATGAAAGTATGACCTCACTGTTTTCAGTTTCTCCCACTTGGAATTCATTCCGAGATGCCATCAAGGATCAGTACTACCCCGTCGAGAGTTATGAGGAGAAATACATAAAGTGGACCACACTGTGGCAGGGAAGGGACCAAGATGTGCCAGAGTTTACCATTGTTTTTTATACCCTTTGCACGAAGTTGGGTATTAAGGATTCTGAGAAACATTTGGTACTCAAGTATCGTGGCTGCCTACATAGATACATCTAGGATGAGATTGAGTTCCTAGACATCTCCTCACTTGGCACGATGTGCCAATACACTGTCAAGATCGAGAAGAAATTTAAACAGAAGAAGTGATACTTTGGATCTGCAAATTTAAAGCAAGGGAAATATGCTCCCAAACAACAAAACAAAGGACAAAGCCAAGGCGGTATGACCCAAGACAACCCACCAAAGCCAAAAGCAAAGGACTACACTGCAAAGCTGAAGAAGGACACAGGAAAGTGGTGTGAGTTCCAAAGAGCTCCACTCACAACACAAGTGAGTGTCAGGGCAAGCAGTCACTCGTGGCCGAGCTGAAGGCTTCGGAATCAGATGCATGTTCTGATTCTGAGTCAGAACCCAAAAATGGGAATGACAAAGGAAAGCAGATTATTGATGTGAAGCCTAATGTCATTGTTGTGACCATGAAGATCCAGAAGGAGGAACCCAAAGATCCAGAGGATGAGGAGCATCTCTTTCACTCCCATATGTGGGTCAAGGGTTCCCCGCTACAGTTCATTGTCAACAACGGGAGCCAAAAGAACCTCATTGCAATAATGATCGTGAAGCAGTTGCGCTTACCGACCACATCACACCCACAACTGTACACCATTAGGTGGCTCCACCAAGGGTAGGATCTTCACGTGAGCCAACAGTGCCGCCTTCCATACAATGTCAAGCCTTTCATAGATTAGGTATTATGTGAAGTTTCTCCCCTTTATGTTTGTGATGTATTATTAGGCCAACCATACTTGTGGAAGTGACATGTTGTGTATGAGTCAAGGCCTTGCATTGTATTGTTACCTTGGGAAATAAGTTGTGCAAGATACTAGAGGTAGCACTGCCTACCGCCATCTCTCTAGTTACTATAAAGAAATGCAGTAAGCTCATTTCCAAAACCAAGAAATTTGTTTCCGTGATGATACACCCTCAAGTACAGATGAAGATGGTGACCATGACCTCTAGATAGGGCCCCTCCGCATGACAACAATGGATGGAAAATTTCGTAGAGGAGTACGAGGACATCTTCACCTCCCTCGCAGGAGTGCCTTTGCACTGTCACGTCAAGCACTCCATCAATATGACACCAAGTGTGCCATTGCCCAATGGACTAATCTATCAGCGCTCCATTTTGGAGAATGATGAAATCAAGAGGAAGATTTAGGATCTGTTGCAGAAATGTCACATCCGGTCAAGTTCACCACCTTGTGGGAGCCTGATTGTGTTGGTACTGAAGAAGGATGGGACTTGGAGACTTTGTATTAACTATTAGGCGCTGAACAAGATCACTGTCAGGAATAGGTACCTGATCCCATAGATTGATGACCTTCTGGACCAGGTCAAGGGGGACAAATATTTCAGCAAGATCGACTTGAAGTTCGGATATCACCAGGTACTAGTCGAACCCTCCAATGTGTGGAAGACTGCCTTCAAAACTAAGGAGGGCATTTCTGAATGGTTGGTTATGCCTTCTGGGTTGATGAATGCTCCTGCAACCTTCATGAGACTGATGGATGAGATCTTGTGACCATTCAACAACTCATTTGTAGTGATATACTTGGATGACATCCTGATCTTTAGCCAGAGTTAGGAAGAGCACCTCCACCACGTCTGACAGGTTCTCCAAACACTACGACAACACAATTTGTGTGCCAAATTGAAGAAATGCAATTTTTGCATGACCTAGGTTCAGTATATGGGATACATTATTGATGAACAGGGGGTGCATGTGGATCCAACCGAGATCCAAGTCATTTGGGATTGGCCAGCCCCAACCACTTTGACAGAGCTCTGCAGCGTTTTGGCTCTTGACAATTTCTACCACACGTTTGTGTTGGGGTTCTCTCATATCACTTGGCCCTTGAGTCAAGTCACCAAGGGAGGAGTGAAATCAAAACTATTTTGGTCTGAATCTCAACAAAAGGCATTTGTAGAGTTGAAACATCACCTCTGATTTGCACCAGTGCTCATATTACCAGACTTGCAACAACCATTTGAGAACGAGACAGATGCCTCTGACTATGCTATTGGGGCAGTCCTTACTCAACAAGGGCATCCAGTGGCATATAACAGCAAGACACTTTCAGACACAGTCCAATATTATCCCGCTTATGAAAAAGAGATGTATTCCATTGTGCATGCCTCTCAACAACAGAAGCATTACATTTTGGAGAAGCAAACAATCATCCACATAAACCACTAGCCCCTATAGTTCATACAAACACAAGGGAAGTTCCAGAATAATTGCCATCAGAAGTGGTCCACATACCTGCAACAGTTCCATTTGAATATCAAGCACAAGAAGGGTAGCACCAATAACGTTATAGACTACCTCACTCAACCACCGATCATGGCGTTAACCACCATGCTCAACTCTTGTGGGCACAAGACTTCTGATTGGCCACATCTCTACAAAAGTGACCCATAATTCGTCCATACATACCATACACTCCTGGAGGGTCAACAAGTTCTAGATTTTCACCTCTATGATGCTATGTTATGCCACCTATGACACCTTTGTGTTCCTTCCAGCAAGCATGCCAAGATGATTTGGGAAGCACACTACAGTCAGGCCACTAAACATTTCAGGTTTGAGAAAATGGTGGAAGTAATGCAAAAGTATTTCTATTGGCTTAATCTTCGGAAAGATGTCGGGAAGTGCATTAGATTCTGCACTTTTTGCGCCATTGCCAAACTGACCATCAACAAGCAAGGCCTCTATACTCCGTTGTCTACCCCTAGTTGACCTTGGAAATCCATCTCCATCGATTACATGTTGGGACTTCCTTCAACTAAGCATGGAAAGTACTATGTTTTGTGGTCATCGAGAAATTATCGAAGATGGCCATTATGGTGGGATGCAAGAAGAATATCATAGCAGAATCCACTGCTAAACTATTCTTTGAATAAGTGTGGGTACACTTCGGATCCCACAGTCTATCATCTTAGATTGGGTTGCAGGTTCCTCAGTATATTCTGGTCCAATCTCTAGTTGATGTTGGACACCAAGCTCATGAAGTCCACAACTTTCCATCCCCAAATGGATGGCCAAATAGAGTTCGTCAACAGGATGATCGTACACATTCCGTGCATGTACAAGTCAAAGCATCTATGCACATGGGATGAGAGCCTCCCCTATGTCCAGCACAACTATATCCGAGCTCTCCACAACTTGACTGGCCACAAACCTTTTCAAGTGGGCTTGGGATTCCAACCACTATATGATGTGGCCATACTATTTGTCAGGACTCTAGTAGATTTGACTCATGTCTAGCTCGAAGCTGACAAGGAAAATAGCTTCATTGAGAACATTCAACACATCTTCCAACAGGTCCATGAGATATTGGACAAAGCCAATGCTAAGTACAACCAGTGACATGATCAACATTGGGTGCCACACAAGTTCTAGGTGGGTGACAAAATTTGGCTGCATTTGTAGAAGGAGCGCCTCACTAGGCCCCACCACAATATTCGCCTGCTTTTATATAGGCCATACACCATCACCAAGGTTGTGGGAGATAATGATTTTGAGCTCAACATTCCCCCATTCCTTGGCCTACACCCAATGTTCAATGTGGATTTCCTTCAGCCATGCTTTCCACCATTACTAAACACATCCGACATTGCAGAACAACTCACACCAGCAGAGTTAAATCCAAACTACATGGAAAAAGATGAAACTGATTGGATCATGGACACATAGATCAAGAACACTCACCAACAGAAGATCTAGTTGTATCGAGTTGTCGATTATGACCAACTCCTGCACGAAGGCAAATGGCTCACCAGGGACCAAGTTCAGTAGAAGTTTCCTCATCTTAGGGAGGAACTCAACTCAATGGAAACCATTGCTTCCTAATGAGGGAGGACCGATCTAGGTGGATATTGGTGGACACCTACCTATTCAACTTAGAACCTCACCATTGTTCTTTCATTTTTTTTTAGTTTCCTTAATTGTAGCATAATTTACTATTTTTGGCAGTTTTTTCGTGTCCTGACCTTCTGAAGCCGTTTTGGGGCCCTTAATGATGTTTTTTTTTTAGCAAAATGCCTCTAAGGATTTCAATAGAAATCACCTCAACAGTTATAGTCCTCAGAGAGACCTTTCCAACGAGGTATCATACGTGTGAAACTGAGATAATATGACCAAGTTATGACCCCGGGAAGTTGGTTTCCCAACTAACCCCAACGGGGCCCGTAAACTCTTGGTGTTACATCAACTCGAGTTAGGGTTTTGATTGTTTAGGGTTTTCTCTTATTGTTCAATAATAAAAAGGCCCTTGAGCCTCATTTTAGCTCAGTTCAAAGGCATGCAGGCACCACATCTCTTCTCAGAGATAAGCTACCATCACCTAAGCTAGTCTTATTTCCATTTTGTTTGTAGGCATATTTCAGTATTTGATATTGATGAAATGAAGTGTTATTTCTATTGCATCTCTATATTTATGGTTATATCTGTAATATTTTGTGTTGTTGTTTAAATCCGGATCAATTACAGTGAATATGAATAAGAGATGGCTATGGAACCTTTCCTCACATGATATATATATATAAGCACCTACAGGGTTTAACAAGTAGTGTCAACCCTATAAACGTAAATTTTATCATATTACATGTTGGAGTATCACTTAAGAAAATTAATTGAATGTAGTCATGACTTCAGTGTGCAAACAATTTTGTCGGAATTTAGCTACCCTCCTACCCAACATTACACCTGCAGGGAAATTAGATGCATGCAACAAAATGGGTAGGAATAGAATACATTTAAATGAATTTTGTGTTTGTTTCAAACTATCAAAATTTGAACTTAATGAGTCATAAGATTAATTCATGCAAAACATCCCCAAACCAATAGCCAAAAGGATTGTTTAGAGAGAATGCTTAGTGACTAGTCACAATCTAGTTGCACAAAAACATGCTTCTCAGGTCATAGGAACAATATAACTCTAAAAATTGAAAGAAAATTCCAAACACTTATTTTATTTGCTTGGTCGATTTTCTCTTCGTTATTTCTTGTTCCTACTTCTCATATGTTTATGTGACACAATCACTACATAGCATTCAACACACAACTCTAACACTATGCTTCCACATCCTCATATCACATCACTTCTACTCAATTGTGTTTTTGTTTACAATAGTGTCTTCCATTTCCACTAATGATTGTGGTGATTTTGCTAGAAACTCCCTTCAGTACATCACAATTTTTTGGCTTGACCAACTTTACTAGAAGATGAATGTATTGTGCCTCTAGGGCCCTAACCTTAACGCTAAAATAGATTAGCCAATGAATTACCATTTCACTAGAATCCACTCTTCAATGTAAATGTAGAGAGTACCTTGGTTGTTGATGAATATCCATAAAATTTTACAGTTTCCCTCTAGAGTTTAGCCTCATCCAGACCTTCACTTGTGTGATGTTCCAATGTTATTTTAGTATTGTTTATAAAGATCTTGTTTTTCCTGTGAAAGTTGGCATCCCCTAAACGTTAGACAAGAAAGTATGTTGGAATTTTTGGATGGATATGAGATTCGAGAGTATCATAATAATATGAAATAGATTTCAGTGTTAGTAAATAGTATTTTAAAATTGATATTTACATATTAATACTCCTATGTTGTTAAAAAAGATAAACTTCATTAGTCAATAATGTGGAAAAGTTTAATAATATCTTTACCAATGACAAAATTTTGAAATAGATACTTAGTCTCCTATCCTACTTTAGTTTTTGTGATCCTTCGAGTGAAAAGGAACCTTTTGTAAAGAAATATTTCCTCTATGTCATATGGACGGGAAATAT
>APFE031252669.1:0-36561 GCA_000404065.3 Pinus taeda
GTACGACCTAGCGGAGAATGGGAGGAGCTGGCCAACATTATCAATAATGACCATGACCAAGCATCGAAAGAAAATAATGAATAGGTTACACACGCGAATCTTAGTATTCGTGTGACAGACAGGTGATATGGAGAAACAGGCTCAGACATTTAATAATTGTCAGAAATGGCTTAGGGAAGATATCATAGATCACCATGCGGGAATAAATCTAGAATGTGCGAAAACGGAGAGGAAAAATCAACCTTATAGCAATCCAATCATAGTTAAGAATCGGTGGAGAGGAAGAAAGGATATGTCAGTGTCCATAAATGGAAATCAAACTAACAGGACAGTTGATAGGAAAGGCGAAGGCCGAATTAACAGATGGTAGCGTAAGGATAAGCGGATAGGTAGGAGGAGCGGGGCAGGAAGTTCTATAAAGGCTCGGCAGCAAGGGACTCGGCAACGGAAGAAAGTCATTGAAACCCACAGAGGGATAGGAAGAGCAGGGACGGCGAGTAGTTCCAGAGCGAAGCAAAACCGATTCCTGGCGAGCTATACTATGGAGACCAGGAAGCGAGCTAGGATTGCCGAAGAAATGGAAGCTGAGCGCGGTAGAGGAAAAGACAGGAAAGGTAAAGAGGTGATGAAAGAGGAGAAAGTGGAAGAGATATACGAGATCCTCGACGACTCTGAGGAGGATGCAGACAGGATGCGAAACAGAAGCGAAGATGAATGGGAGCAGCAGCATATCAGCGACAATCAGCGGAGCCGGCGAGGAAGAAGGGTAATGCACAGAGGTCGTCAGCCGAGAAACAGGCAAGTGGAAAGCGAGCCAGAACCAAGTAATTGGAGAGGCAGCGGAGCGAACAGAGCCCAAGGAGTAAGGGGAGGAAGACGCGAACAGAGTAGGGGTCCAGGAAGAAGGATGAGACAGACGATGGAGAAGAAAGTCCAACAAGATGAGAGGGCTTATTCTCAGAACACTTGCCCTAGAATTAGGAGAATTATTCAGAACATGGAGGAGGAAGCCATTTCACTTTCAATTTTTCTTGCCAACCTAAATGCCTTGTCTAATGAATTAGGTTCCCAAAGATGAACCTCATGTTGAATGTTATCCTTTAAAGTCCCTATGAAGACATCAATCCTTTGCTTCTCTGGAATATCATTTAAGCTTATATTCAATGTTTGAAAGTCCTCAATGTGCTCTTCCATTGAACCCTTTTGTTTGAGATTTATCAATTGGCTAAAGAATGCATTACTCTTTGTATCCTCATAATGTGCTATCATTTCTTCCATGAAAATTCACCAAGTAAAAATTGTTTTACGAGAACAAAGCCCTTTATACAAAAAAAATTGATTTGGTTCTAAATATAAATATTCAGTATGTACCTTTTGTAAAAGTTGAACCTCATGTAGATCAAAATATTTGGGAGTTTGTAAAAACCATAACTTCCTCAAATCATATTCTGGAGCTTCCAAACACCTTAACTTCCTCAGATCATATCTGTAAACATGTAGTGAGATAAGATCGCAAATTCAGAGCTGAGGTTCAGCGAGATTTCTTCTCAAATGGGTTTTTCTGTTAGCATCTGAAACATCACAGAACAAAAGTTATATCGAAAATGCCATGATGAACCAGCGAAACCCTAGAATCCAAAGCTCTCATACAAAATGTTAGGAAACCATCTCACAAAAAGATAGAAAAGAAAGATCAACGCCTTAGAATTTAACCTCTTCGAGGGGGAAACCTCCTTTACATTACACAAATGAACAATTATTGGATGATACAAATGAGAATACATCATTTATATATATAGGAGTCTAAGGGGTCATAATATAGTCAAAGCTGACATAACAGTAACGATGTAAGGGCACGATAATAACAATATGGGGACTACTTGGGCACAACAATATAATAAGGGGGTTGTATTAATAACAATAAGGGGTTACACTAGTAGCATTGGTTCGATCCTTTTTATGTTTCAGATATTAAAGAATCTGGCATTGTTTAGATTTCTCAGTTAGATGGTACTCTGTTTTCTGGATGGGTGAATGGCACTCAACTAAAACCCTAGTTTTTGGGATCAATTTCCAATTAAAGAGATCTCTCCTCACAAGAGTCACAATTAGGAGTTAGGATAGTTGTTTCAATAACATCCTTTTGTATGTTTCGTATTTTGTAGGTCTTATATTTTACGCAAGTGTCTTCCATTATTTAGTCGCGATCCAACGCAACCAATTCTGGTTTGGAATATTTTTCTGTATCTTGTTTTCTCAGAGTGATTAATTCTTTTCCTATATGTCAGCTTTCATAGTCATGCCAAAGTTAGTTACCAAATCTGTATCCCAATTCCAAATAAGATTTTATTGTTCTGTTACATCACCACATCCTTCAGTATGTGTCTGAATCACTTGTCATTAATTAAAAAGTTGCGTCACATTTCTCATGCCTAACGGTTATGTCTATGTCAATTTCCCTATATCTTCTTACTTCTTGTCTTCACCCCCATCTTTTCCCGTCACGCATTCTCAGTTTCTACTATGGCTCTGCTATCTCCCATAGCTAAACCTTCTCTACATTATCATCCTCTTATTCCATTTGTGTACACCATTTTCCATATGAATATGGTTTCCTCAGTTAAACCCACTCTGAGTCTGTACCCGATCGATTCTCGAATCCACTCTAAAGATGACCTGTTAGGAAAGTACGATAAATCTCATTTTATGGAAAATGATCGATCTCATTCCACCCTATTTCCTGTGCTTTGGACTAATATTTCTATGAAGCCCAATAATCCCCCCAATGCTCACTCTACCATGGAAATTAGAACTATTTTGTGTCAATTAAAGCAATCCACCCTTCTCGTTCAAAGGGACTTACCTGTGTTTGGCACAATTGGTGAGGTAATGCTTTGTGCAATGTTTTTGATAAACCGCCTTCATGGGGAGTCTCTTTGGTTAGACTATGAATACCCCATCCATGTAATTTAAATTCACAACATCACTAGCCGATCTAGCTATGGTATTGATGTTAATTTGGCGAATCAGAAAGTAACGGTGTGGGAAGAAAATGAATGAGAAAAACTTGTATAAGAAGTATGGTACCACTGAGAAAGGTGGGGGAGTGGTTCTAGATATGACCAACAACATGTCAGTCTATGTTGCTAATACAATTATTGCCACCAAGCTCACATGCCACTGCCCTATAGGGGAATGTATGCTGGATTCCATTTCTATTGTTGAAGCTTGTGTTCATGGTGATTAACTCAATTGGTCTAGCCATCCTCTTTAGGAATAATTTGAGGCTGCTAATGATGTTTATGCTTGGTCCACTTATTTTATTTTTGGATTCCCTCTTATTCTGCTTTCCATGTGCAAATGGTGTCCTCCAGAGGGTCATGACCTTGCTACAAGTTACGTAAAGGAGACCCTTTCTTATATGTATGAACCATATCCGAGCATCGAAGACATCGTAAAAACAGAATTTAACAACCTCATTTTTGAATGACACTTCATTTTGGTTATTGGTACATACGTTTTGAGAAGGAAGGATTAGTGTTGGATTAAGGGAGTTTGACCCAGGCTTAGAGTGTGCTTCACATCAAAAAAACCCTCAACCACTAGCCCTTTCAGCAATGACCTATAAGTAGATCACAGTCTCACCTGAAGAGGTTATGGGAGGTTGCAGAAGCAGGTTTATGCAACAAGAGGGATATGTGCACTATGGCATCCATGTGTTCACTTATGTCTTATATATACCTACAACTTCGTGTACATGAATAAATTTTCGTCGATGATTAACTACACATATTAGTAATTAATGCATAGACATAATAGAAAATAGTATAACATGTATTCTTTCACATAATTCAGTAAAAAGCATGCATAATGAGATCAATAAAAACAAAGAATGAAAATAGAAAGATACATAATACTTTGCCAAAAATTCTTCTTTGTAAATAAGGATCTTCAATACAAGCTCTTCCCTAACCTGTGTACCCAGCTCCAGGTGGTCTATGAACTTAGCTTCAGACTCTTCAAGGCCTCTGCACACACAGCTACGGAACCTTCCCCCAAAAATATAGACTCAAGATAGAGAATATGAATAATCTATGCTTAGTTATCTTCTTTAATACCCATTCAAAAAAGTATTAAATATTATTTATATAAACTTTCTTACTACAAGAACATAGTCCACAACCCATGGATATGACAAAACAATGGACTAACACCCAAAACTCATTCCAAAATAAGCGAATTTTGACCCACCCCAAAGCCCCTAAAGACTGCATGATGAATATAACTTTGCTAGCTCTGTGCGTTCCACTCCTTAAAATGCAGAATCTTTGACCCAAACCTTGGACCAAGTCGGGTTGCACCCAACAAGCCCCCAACACTCACCTGTGACTCATCCCAAGTCACTTAGATATGGTTCCTTATTATTTTTTCTGCAATTCCATTGTAGACATCATTATATTGTTGGACTCTCTCTGTCATCTTTTCTCTTCTTTGCGCACCTCCTCTAGAAATGCCTCTGTGGTTGGGCCAACAACCTTCTACAATATTTATTCCTCCCCTTTTTCAACTCTTTGAGCCTTTCGTCCACAACCTGAGATAGTTTGAGAGTGTATCTTGCCATGGCTAAGTCCTTGCTTGAAAAATTTTCTCATGCCTCCGAAGACCATCTATCTACTTTTGGAGGTTCTTCAATTCATTAATACTGGCAAGTTTCCATAGGATTGGTAGGGTATTTAGAGCTGCCAAGATTTCATCGTACTACTTCTTCTTCACATGCAATTCCTCCTCTATCTTTTGGATGTTTGGATCCTCTTGCAGTGAGGCCAAAAATTACATCGTCTCATCCAATAAATTCCTGCATTCCACCACTGTGTCAAAGATGCATTTCAATTCTGCATTTAACTCTTTTTTCCTCTCCTCCTGTACTTCTAGTGGTGTGGCTAGCTACAACCTTATTTGCAACTCTGATATTTCCACATCATACTCAATTTTTTCTTCACCAATGTGTTCTTCGATTCCTTGATCGCGAGGGAGAGCCTCACAACATTCTGTGCTCATGGTACATGAATAGCTTTGCGCTAATTATTAACTACACAAATTGGTACTTAATGAATAGACATAATAGAAAATAGTATAACATGTATTCTTTCACATAATTCAGTAAAAATCATGCATAATAATATCAATAAAAACAAATAATGAATATAGAAAGATACACAATACTTCACCAAAAATTATTCTTTATTAACAAGGATATTCAATGCATGCTCTTCCCTGACATGTGAACCAAGTTGCAAGTGGTCTACGAACCTAGTTGTAGACTATTAAAGGCCTCTACGCACTTAGCTACAAAGCCTTCCCCCAAAAATACAAACTCAAGATAGAGAATATGAATAATCTATGCTTAGCTATCTTCTTCTATTATCTATTCGACAAAGTATTAAATGTTATTTATATAGACTTCCTTACTACAAGAACACAGACCACAACCCATGGACTAGAAAAAAATGGACTAATACTCGAAACCCGTTACAAAATAAGGGAATATTGACCCACCCAAAAGCCCCTAAAGACTACATGATGAATAAAACTTTGTTAGCCCTACGTGCTCCACTCCTAAAAATGCAGCCTCTGACCCAAAACATGGACTAGGTTAGGCTACACCCAAGAGGCACCCAACACTCACCTGTGACTCATCCCAACTCACTAAGATGTGGTTCCTTTTATTTTCTCTGAAATTCCGTCATAGACTACATTATACTATTGGGCTGTCTCTGTCATTTATTTCTCTTGTTTGCACACCTCCTATCGAAATGCCTCTGTAGTTGGGCCAACAACCTTCTACAGTATTTACTCCTCCCTTTTCTCTACTCTTTGAGCCTTTAATACACTACCTGAGATATTTTGAGAGCATCATCTTGCAATGGCTAAGTCCATGCTTGTAAAATTTTCTCCTTCCTCTAAAGACAATCTATATGCTTTTAGAAATTCTTCCCTTCATTAATACTGGTGAGTTTCTATAAGACTGGTAGGGTCTTTAGAGCTACCAAAAATTCATCGTGCGACTTATTCTTCACCTATAATTCCTCCTCGATCTTTTGGATGTTTGGATCCTCCTGTAGTGAGGTCCAAAATCGCATCGTGTCATCCAATAAATTCCCACAGTCCGCCACTATAACAAAGATTCCTTTTAATTGTGCCTTTAGTCTTTCTGCCTCTGCCCTATACTTCTAGTGGCGTGGTTGGCTGCAACGTTATTTGCAGCTCTGAAATCTGAACTTCATTCTCAAATTTTATCTTTGCTAGTGTATTCTTTGATTCCTTGATCGCGAGGGAGACCTTCACAACATTCTTTCTTGGTGCTTCCTCCTCACTAACCTTTGGAAGAATATAGGGAAATTAGAGTTAATGAGATTCTTCTAGTCATGATAACTATTTGTGAGGTGTTTTCAACTTTTTCTTCTTATTCCAATCTTCACTTATTATTATTATAGTGTGTCTTCTTTAGTTCATAAAATAGCTACCAAACAAAGAGACAATAACACAAGATGTTGGCTTTCTACCAAGGCCAAAACCTCTCTCTCTTTGAGAGGAAAACCTACACAAAATGCTTCTTATAGAGATTCCAATTGATAAATACCATTACACTCCAATACCAAGACACCAATCCTATTTTTTGTCACTGCTGAGATCATCATCATTGTGCACCATTGAGGCCATCAATACTACACAACCAAGATCATTATTTCTTGCATCACTGAAGCCATCACTAAGATTATTACTGTTGCACCTCCATCAATATCATTGCTTCTCCTTCACATGACACTTGGTTCCCCTTCACTATAATAACAAGATATGTATATATACATATGAGAGTTGTACTGAGATCTTGTAACTGTGTCCTTATCAATATTATAACTGAGATCATGATTATAATTATGCCAACATGTTGACTACGTCAAAATGAATTTCAAGACAATGTCTATTAGTGAGGGATCACCGAGATATTTATCATCACAATTATGCCAAGAAATTGATTATGTTTCTTCCTACACAATGATCTTTATTATCACACATATGCCAAGACTACACTTTTGTGGAACCCATCTGAAAGCACAAAGATTCTTATCCAAAATTGAGCTACTACATTTATCGAAATTCATGATCCATTGTACTTGTTCGAAATTCCTAAACCACTATACTTGTCAAAAGTTTCAGAGCTTACTCCACTGATACGAAATTACAGAGAGTGAGTTTTTCAGTGTTTTCTGTGGTGACCCAAGCTGGGTATTCATATTGGTAATGTCTCCATAAGAAGATGACATGAGTGTGGGAACCATTGTGTCATTTATTTGAGCCCACATGACTGCTTTTACATCATTTTGATAGTCGACTTCTTCAAGAGGATTGTTCTTGTCTTGGAGAGCTGATCTAGACACCAGGTTGACTCATATACATTTCATATATGATCAACAAGAGATATTCAACATGTTATTTGAATATTTGAATTTACTATAGCACTTCAATGCGTGCTAGACCTATGCAATGAGCAAGAAACTCATTTTATAATTTACAAAAATATATTTCTTTTCTTTTACTAGTACAGAGATCAAAATCACATTTATGAAGACCAAACCTAGTTACACTTTATTCAACACAGCCTTCACATCTAGGAAAGTGCTCCAACTATATTAGATCGATATTTCCAATCATTGTTGTCATTGAAATACTTCATTTCTTTGCTTATTCACTTGTTCCAACTCCTTCTTTAGTGCAACTTTCTCCTTTTCCACCTGCATTGTCAATGTAGAGGTTCGTTGTTCCTGCTCCTCCAGCTTGGTTGTTAAAATTTGATGGAGTTCGTGCAACACCTAAATGGGAAGTGAGACAATATCTATGTTGACAATCTTCCATGCTTTGGCTCATTCTTTTTCCTCTGGTGTGTACCACTGAAGTGCCCTAGCTGGCACCATCAAAATTCTATCTTTGAATTGTCATTCTATTATTTTCTCTACCTGCACTGGCTAAGTTATTTACTCTAGATGTCTTTACACTTGCGGTAACATATTCAACTCTCCAATGCCCTGCTATACCTCAGCCAAGGTAATTTTATATCAATCATCAATTCCATCCCAGGTCTCCACTTTGATTTTCGGACCTTCTCTCTGATCTCATTGATGTCCCATCAATGAAGACAAGTGCTTCTGCACCCTTAGACATATATTTTTTTTATTTTTCCTATTGCCTTCTGTAGTTGTTGTGTATGTCCTTCTAACTATAAAAGGTGACTCCTCTGATACTCCCACATCACTAAGAGGTTCCTCATGCTCCTTCTTTTGATAATTCTATTTCTATCTCTGCATCATTTTCACTTGTACCTTCATCATGCAAGGCACCCATCTCTATTACAACTTATCCACTGAGTGGATTCATCCACTCTTCCGAACATTGTTGTAATACGACGAGAAAATAATATTTTGTTACAAAATATGACAATGTGTTCCATGTCCTAGTTGGGTTCTTCATTCCCTTCACTTAGGCTTTGTAGAAGTCTTCTTTTAAGTCTCTAACGTGATAATACTACTTATATAAACTAGGTGACAACCTTGGATACTGATTCAACACCATGTGTAGATACATTTCCATCACCACGAAGAAAATTATACATTTTGTTGCATGCGTCGACTCCTTAGTAAACCAGAGGGAAGCATACCTCGCTGCTTCATAAACATCCATATAGAAAGATGGAAACAATGAGTCTTATAATGGGCATATTGACAGCCAACTTCAACGAACCTTTCCTCATGGCGTAGCTACTTTTCTTTGTCACAGTTCCTTTGGACTTCATCATATTCCTGAGTATCACGCAATAATATTCCTTCAACAAAGTCCCTTTTTATAGACTAGTTTATAGTCTTCTACCCACTTTCAACTACAGGTGGCACTAAGACTTCCTTCCCTTCAATTCTTAGTGTGAAGCTCTAGGTACAGAGTCATCCCTATATGTCTTCAATATGCTACCATTCACTTATCTCGGAATCAACTGACCATTCAACTTCACGACTTGAAATGCACAACCATTAGAGATATGATTTATGATATATGGTACTAACCAATGTGTTTTAAACTTTCCTAGGGACTTCATAAATTTTATGTCATATAATAATACAAGGTCTCCTTTCAAGAAAGTCTTCTTCTTGATATGCTTGTCATCCCAAGCTTTCTCCCCTACTTTCCATACTTGCTGATGAAACCATGTTATGAAACTGTCTTCTTCTAGAGCTAGTATCTACAACATTATTTCATTCATAATGTCACGGTCTGCCATGTTTGTGACAGTTGCAATTCTCAAACTGGGCACAATGTATTCCATAGGCATAATTTCCTCTTATCCATATACCAACCTAAATGGTGTTTTCCGGTCAATTTATTACATGTTGTTCTACATGGCCACAATGCCATTGGAATTCTTAAATCCCAGTCATATTTGATCACATTACATCTAAAATCCCTCACTAGTTGTATCTCAGCCCATCTTGTCAAATAATCAGTTACAGTGATTATATACCTCACACTAGTCTTCTTTTTGGTGGACCGATAGGTCCAACGAAGTCAATAGCCCATTTTTCAAAAGAATAGAGACCTACTTGTGGCACCAGCGGCATCTCATCTCTTATAGATGGATTTCTTGCTCTTTGACATACATCAAATGCTTGAAAAAATTATTTTGCATCCTTATCTATTGTGGGCCACTGTAGCCCAACTCTCAAGATTTTATGTGCAGTGGATTTTCCTGCATAGTGCCCACATACAAATCCTCCATGAGATTCTGTCAAAATACTTTGTCATTCATGTTCAGGGATGTAACTCTGCAGTACTTCATCTGATCATAATTTTTACAAATTTCCAGCAATAAACGCTAAATCAGTTGCTCGAACCACTAACTACTTCTTTTACATTGTAATGTACTCTACGAACACCATTCATGTGGACAGAAACTAAATAATATCCACAAAGTGATCATCTATGAATTTAATTGCGAATAACTATCCATCGGGTAGGTTATCATCGATATTTGTGGGTTCTCCTCCGGTCTTTATTCTTGATATATGATCAGGTACATCATTCAATTTCCCTAGCTTCACTATAACTTCAAAGTAATACTCGTAAAATAATAACAACCATCGAAAAATATTTCATCATAAAACAGGCTTATTCACCATATATTTAAGCATGGAGTGATCAATGAACATTTTGAAATTTTCCCCCAACAAGTAGTGCTTGAACCTTTGTAATTCATACACCATAGCTAATCCCTCTATTTCCATCATGCTATATTTCTTTTCCACGTTGGACAGTTTCCTTCTTGCAAATGCTATGGGATGATCAATTTCCCTACTCCTCCTTGTGCTAACACTACACCCAATGATATGCAAGATGCATCAACATATACATGGAATTCCTCCCAGTTTGGGAAAACTAGAATAGGCACAATTACCATCTTCTCTTTCAATATATCCAAGATCTTATGGAACTCTTCATTCCATTAAAAAGTTACATATTTCTTCAGCAATTTCCATTGGTACAGCTATCTGTCCATATTTCTTCAGAAATTTCTCCATTGGTACAATTATCTGTGCATACCCCTTCATAAACTTTTTGTAGTTGCTAGTGTATCCTAGTGTTAGGCATAGATATCTCACCATTTTTGGTACTGGCAGGTTCACAATAACAGTGATATTTGCGGGATCCACCATTAATCCCTATTTACAAACTACATGTCACAATAATATACAAAATGGCTCAAAAAAGATGCACTTCTTCAAGTTCAATGAGATCCGATATTGCCTACACATATGCAACATCAACGTTAAGCTTTCAACATGCTTCTTTAATAGACCAAAGGCTACCAAATCATCGAAGTCTACTTCTAGAAAATTGTGTATATATTATTTGAAGACTGCAATTACAACTCTGAAGTAGGCACATTCTTTAATCCAAAAGGCAACACTTTGTACTGATAAGAGCCCCACCCTGTCACAAAAGTTGTTTTATGTCTATCTCTTGGCGCAATCCTAACCTAATGGTATCTTGAAAATCCATATGTGGAAGAATAGGCCTCCTATCCTCCCACATAGTCTAATACTTCATCTGTAAATGGTGTAGGGAAGGGGTCATGTAGGCATGCATCATTCAATTTCCTTAATTCAACAAAAACTCTAATTTCCCCTTTTGCCTTCTTTTCCTAAACGACCATGGGACTCACCCATTCAGACTCTTCAACAAGTTCAATTATCCCAACCATTAAAATATTGTATAACTCTTCTTTCACCTTATCCTTATCTTTTAGATTTAGTCTATAAGGTCTCTACTTGACAAGATTCACATCAAGCTTCAGAGGAATCATCATAACATCAAAATCTCCTAACATCTCATTCATATTTGAAAAAATTGTGGGGCACAAATCCTGGTATTCATGCAAGAGATCTGTTATCTTGCTAACTCTATATTCATCCCAGTAATCTCCTATTGTAGCATACTTCAATTTAGCCTCTGACCTTATATTCACCTTATTCATCTTTAATGGATTCGTTATAACAGGAATTTCTATCTCAGGTCCATTTACTTCATGACGACCTTTTCATTCTTTGATGTCAATATTGCGAGGATCTTCATCCTCTTCAGCAATGAGATTATAAAATTCCATTACACTACATATCTACGCATCCAAAGCAAGTTTCCAGATAACTAGAACTTCCTTCTAAAAAATATTATTCTTAACTATACTTAGAGCTGCATATATGTGGCTAGTCATCTTCAAATCTAAATGTCATTATAAATCCATCAACCATTTCCACCTAGCTAGCAATACCATGTCAAAGCTCGGTATCCAAATACAAATTCCGAGGAATCATCTCCAGGGTATGGATAAATCCATGCACCCACTCGTCTCGTGAAAATTCTCCACCAAGTGCCATACAAAGATATATGTGGTCTCTAGGATCATTCTGGCCATCATACTTGTCTACGAGATTTGTTTGTACTTGACAAAATATTACCCACATCAACCTTCTACATTCTTTCCAATCTCCAATATTCTTCTTAGGACTACCCCACCATCCAGCAAAGTAGCCTCATTACTTGATCTAGAGCTAACAATCATTGAAATTCAGGTACCTATATCTCATAATCTCTAAAGAAAGTTTTTACATCACCAAAATCATCATACAAAGGTTAAACACGTACCTCAATTTTCATACAGTGCACTACTTTAGTGATCCTTGCACATCACCTTGCAAACACTTCATGCAACCTGTTCTACCAATTTTCCAACCCCTATTCTAAATCTGAAGTGTAGGAGATATCTTATTCCCAAGTCACTTTTTCATCTACAGTAAGGTTAATCCATTCTTATTCTTTTGCTATAATCTGATAATTGTTGTCGATTTCATCTACATTGTAATCTTCTCTGACAAGTTCAATAGATCTTGCTCCCTCCGATGGATCTAATGGCAAAATAAATCTCATATTATTGATTTCAAATATAATTTTCCTTTTCTTCAAGTTAATTATAGCCATGTTATAAAATAACCAATCCAATCCAAGCAATGCAAGGTAGGGATTGTTGTCACCCACAATCTCAATCAGTTTGAATTTAGTGGTAGTGTGCACTCCATCAATATCTACCGTGATACCTGACAATATTCCTAGAGGGACAATATTTTGCTGATTTTCCATATTTAGCTGGATAGTTAACCATTGCAACTTCGTCTTACCGATCAATTCCCAAGTTTTCTTCAACAAGACATTGGCATTAGATCTTAGATCCAAGATAACTGATCCATGTCGTATTCCCCAATCTGCAATGTAAGCCTCATTTCCTTTGTAGTTCACTTCTTGTGTCTATGTAGATTATTCATTGCGCACATCTCAATCTACGATATATCTATAGGAGCACAAGAGTCTATCAATTCCGGAAATCCCTATACGACCTTATGATTTCTCAACAACTTCATGCAAATATGTAGAAAAGAATTTGAAATATTCAGATCCACATATTGTGCTGCAACTAGTACTATTTCACAGTTATCCTTCTAAGTCAGTTGCATGGTAGAGGTCGAGGCCCCATCATCCATAAATATTCACCCTACCTCCATGAATACTGGCTTTTCCTTCAGGATATCAAGTGTAGGAGTTTTTTCAACAACTTTTCTTACCCATGTAGCTTTAGCTTCCTTTTTCCCACTAGATTTATCATTTCCAGTTGGAGCTCTAGTTCTTATTACAATGTCGATGCATGGTTGATCATCCCTTGGCTCTATGGTGTAGATAAATCTCCTCTACAGATACGAAAATCTCCTCTACAGACAGAGACAATCCCTCTAGCCCAAGAGAGTGCTTCTATCCACAAACAAGACAAAATAATGTAAATTTCCTTAGATTAGAATTGAATAAGAGGGCATACATCTTATAACGCTAATCCACATGATGGTGATCTTGCTTCCTTGCTCCAGTTTCCTTTTGTTCTTTCCTTCAAGTACCTAAACCAAACATGCAAGAAACAATAGAAAACATGATAGCATAAAATTAAATTCAATCTACTTAAATGGTCAAGGAGTTATAAGCTACCAAATGTTTAATACTACACCCGATATTGGAAATAAACCATTAGTTGTATTAAAATAAACATCAAAGATAAATACGACCGACGCCTTGATGTTGGAGATCTCCTTTGTGGTATCCAAGTCCTACTACACACATTTGTAGCACTCTTTTCCTCCTCTAGCCTGACATGAAATGGCTTCCAAGCTCTAACTCTCTCCACTCATGATTTAGCTACCAAAAACTAGAGTTTTGTCATCTAAGACTAACATTGGTCTATCAAAAGCTAAATATTTCATAATTTTGCAGCTAGTTTTTTATATTGTAACCAAAAAGGGTAAGAGGAAGTGGTTGATATAGGGAGAGGAAGATAAGAATGAGATCCAATCAAGAGGGGAAAAAGGTATTATCTCCCTGGGAAGGTCCACTTTTAAGGGGGAAAGAACCTTATATGGAGTTCTTGACCTTATCCAACCAAACGAACATCCAACGCATCACCACTAGAAGTTTCTAGACGTGAAACTCCATTTCCCCTTATAAAAACTTTCCAGAAGTAGACAGGCATGGGTATTGGGCTAACAGTAGCATTGATCAGCATGGGTCATAGTGTAAACTTCTACCATCAGCACAGGTGAGACACTGGGAAAGAGCATTGATCTTAAAAACTGGATTTTAAGAAGGATTCTCTGGAAATGTTCTAAAGGGACTGGGGAATACTTTCTTCAAACTTCAAGGGATGTAAGAGAATAGGTTACATGGTGAAAGTATAACACAATAGTCACTACTAGGCTTCTTCGGGATCAAGAACAAGGAGTGATAGGAGAGTAAAAAATTATTGTGTAACAAATGCCCCCTAAAGCATGAAGTCAAAGCTGAGAGCGATGGCTAAAATGATTTAAGATGGACCGAGGAATTAAAATACCAACATCAAAAGACCTGTAACTCAAACATACATGTACATATCTGAAATATGATAGTCATGCGTGATAAACATGAGAGGCATATAAAAATACATGAATCCATGGTATAAGTGCAGCTATCCATCAAGAAAAGGATCATGTGCATGGATCATTACCATGGACACAACCATCCCACTAAAAGGATCATATGAAACAGACCCACAACATGGGTGCAACCGTCTACATAGAGAGGATCAAAATGAAAAGACCCACGATGTGGTTGTAGCCATTCGACTGAACAGGATCAAAATGATACCCACGGCATGTCTGCAGCCATCCATCTAAATAACCATGTATATAACCATGAATACTATCAACTCCTTGCAACCTAGACTTTTGCGATCTAAGCCCAAGGTCTTATGCTCCAACACAACCCAATCAAAGTACAAATTCTAACATGTGAATAGATGTGGTGAAGTCAAACATGCCAGAAAATCACTTGATTATCAGCCAATGATGTGAACCATTAACAATTGCGAGAGAAACCACCCATAATGTCAATGGATCTTAATGTACTCTCAATACAATTAACAAAGTGTGAACAAGGAACTAAAGTCAAACACTCGTGAAATCATTCGATTCAAGGCAAATGATGAGAACCCATCGAGTGCGAAGAACTTTCCATTGAGGTATGCAAGCTCTAAGATACTAGAAACGAGTTTCTAGATCAACTTCCTGGATAATGACCTGAAGTTGAAATGAAGAAATCTTTTGAAGGAAGGTCATAATGAATGCTTTATCACTGACACGAAATGGGAAACACAATGAATGAGAGCAATCCAAGATGGTGACATATGATCAGACAACATACATGTAGGAAGACTTCTCTTAAACTTGTGGATGACATGACTCCAGAGTTTGGCAACATTTGACATCATAGGATCAAAGGTCATGGTGACATGGAAAAGATCATATGAGAGGTTTAAAATGAATAACCCAAAACCCAGGGAGGAAAGTGATAGTGTGAGGATGTTCCAAAAACCAACACGAGTAACAGATGGGTGTCAATGTTCAACGACGACATGTTGCCTCAAGTGAAGAATACAACTAATGAAATACTTCCAAGTTTCCCCCACCATTTATAGAGAGTACCATAGTTATTTTTATGCAAGCTTGACGGGGATAACATATGCTTGTAATATAAGTCCATCCTTTGGATGGATCCATCCTAGTAAGTTTTACGAGGCCTAGAAAGGAGTAGCTCAGTCTCATCATAATGACAAGTCCTATGTCATTTTAATATTTTAGCGAGTCCGAAAAAGGTGAAACTCAGAATCTTTTTCATCTTTATAGAGTTTGAAAAAGACACAAAAAACAAAACGTTAGGGGGGGCCTTTTTGTAAGGTTGTCCCTCGATCTAGAAAAGGTAGAAAAGAATACTCTAGAGAACCTCCTAGTCATGTTTGACTAAGGTATTCCTTTTTTGTAAATAGTTTATTCTAGCCCAAAAATGGGGTTAAAAATATACTTGGTAAATGATGTTTTCCAACCTTTAACGAGTTCAAAACGACAAGAGCTTGATAATATTTTCATATTTTGAGAGTCAGAAAAGAGCTCAAACATGACTCCCTAATTTTACTTGCTTTAACAAGTTTAAAAGGGAAAACTACTCGGTAATCTTTCCATTTTTTACAAGCCAGAAAAGATCTTAAAGGTGACTTGTCCTGAAGGAATGAGTGCTATAAAGGGATAGCAACTAGTTCTAGTAATGATGGAACTACTCAAAACATGTAATGGTCAAGAGGTTGGCTAATAAAACCACTCATCATTACAGTTCCTTAAGAAAGGGTAAAACAACCAAGTGAAAGTGAATGATCATCCAAATAGACAGTGGCGATGGAATGGAACAACCAAGGCTCATCTAGCAGAAATTAGTTGATAAAAACGACAATCACAAGATGTAAATTCGGTATGGGTTCATTTTTACACAAGATTAAACCATGAGGAACTCTGCCTGAATTCGGTTTCATGTTTACACAAGCATAAAATGAAAAACTATGCTTGAGCTTGGTTTCATTTTTTTACAAGCTTGAAACAAAAAACTATGCTTGCAATAAGTTTGCATTCCCCCAGCATAATGACTCAATTCGAGGTACATGAACCCAAGCTTCATTTAATTTAGTGAGGTGGATGGAATGGTCACTCTCGAGATCCAAGAAAGAATCAACTAGGATTTTACGAGATCTTAATCAAAGACTCGATTTGGAAAAGGGAGTTTTTTTCACTTTTTAATGAGGTTGACACAGTAAAAGAACTATCCTAGGACATTTGTTTCATTTTTTAATGAGGTTGATACAGGAAGAAACTATCCTCAAACTCCTTGATTCATTTTTTAACAAGCTTGAAACAAGACAAGGAACTATGCTCACACCCCTTGTTTCATTTTTTAATGAGCTTGACACAAAAAAAGGAACTATGCTCCAACCCCTTGTTTCATATTTTAAGGAGCTTGACACAAGACAAGGAACTATGCTCCAAGGTCTATTCATGGACCATACAGGAACATGGCTCCAAAGAGATCCTCACTGGATGGGAGAACTACGCTCCGGGAGGAACACATGTCAACTGGTACAAGTGAAAATCAGGTTCCAATGCCCCCAGTACATAATATACTATACCATCTGTGTGATCATCAACAAATGTGGAGACGGAACGGGTGGCCACATAATTGACCTATGGTGGGGAGGCTACTACTTGAAAACAAGAACCAATAAAGGACGATGACATCATAAGAGGCACACGGTGACCAATGAACTACAATTGATCAATGGCAATGATTCTCCCTTCGTGTGGAAAACAGACCACATGGAAAAGTGAAGAAACAAGAGCTCCCATGACATAAACATAGTCGAATTCAAGGAGAAGAATGAAATCTAAGGGACCTTGTACTACCATCACATCTATATAGATGGTATTTCCTCCCAAAGTAATAAGGAACTTCAGAAGGATCCCTAACGGCTCACTGGTTCCTTTGCGGAAAGCCAACAAATTCTAGGTGACACGCACAAGCTATGGGTAACCCAAAGATTGCCAAGTAGTAGAAGACATGATGCTAATAGACATGCCTTCATCCAATATAGTACCATGTACTACCATATTATAGGCTTGTACTATGATCTGGAAAGACACATAAGATAGAAGGCGAAAAGAAATCAATTGACTCTAATCAAAAGAAATGAAAGAACTACTTGGTGGGGGAATCATATGATTGCCCCCATGCTCTATAGGAATACGAGAAGGACTCTCCTGAACAACTGGCATGCGAGGGCCACTCCTCGATTCATGAGAATATGAGGAGACAAGAAGAACATGAGCAATATGATCACTACTCCACATCCATCAACATACACAAAATACAATTAAACAAGACATGTACAAATGTAGCAAAGAATAGATTCACACACACAAAGAATTCTTTCACACACATACAAAGAATACAATTAAACAAGACACATATAAATGTAGCAAAGAATAGATTCTCACACAAAGAATACTTTCACACACATACAAAGAATACAATTAAACAGACACATACAAATGTAGCAAATCATAGATTCATACACGCATAAAGAATACATTGATACACATACAAAAAATACTAGTAAACTAGACACATACAAATGTAGCAAATAATAGATTCATACGCACATAAAGAATACACTGATACACATACAAGGAATACAAGTTAACAACACACATAAGAATGTAGCAAAGAATAAATTCATAGACATAAAGAATACATTGATACACATACAAAGAATATAGGTAAACAAAACACATACAAATGTAATAAATAATAGATTCAAACACAGATAACGAATACATTCATACACATACACAGAATACAATTAAACAAGGTACATACAAATATAGAAAAGAATAGATCCATACACACAAAGAATTCTTTCACACACATACAAAGAATACAATTTAACAAGACACATACAAATGTAGCAAAGAATAGATTCATACACACAAAATATTTTCACACACATACAAATAATACAATTTAACAAGACACATGCAAATGTAGCAAAGTAGATTCATACACACCTAATGAATACGTTGATACACATAGAAAAAATACAAATAAACAAGACAAATATTAATGTAGCAAAGAATAGATTCGTTCACACATAAAGAATACATTGATACACATACAAAGGATACAAGTAAATAAGACACATACAAATGTAGTAAATAATAGATCTATAAACACATAAAGAATACATTGATACACATACAAAGAATACAAGTAAACAAGACACATGCAAATGTAACAAATAATATATTCATACACACATAAAGAATTCATTCATACACATACAAAGAATACAAGTAAACAAAACACATACAAATGTTGCAAAGAATAGATTCATACACATAAATAATATATTTATACACTTACAATGAATACAGATAAAAAATGAACATATAAATGTAGAAAAAAATAGATTCATACACCTAATAAAGAATATAAGTAAACAATAGAGACATAAGTATAGTAAATAATACATTCATACACATATACAAGTAAATAATACATAGACAAATACAATAAATAACACATTCATATACATACAAGTAAACAATATCCATACACAAGAATACTCAAAAAATACATACACAAGCAAATAATGAAGGAATCTTGAAAAATACTCAAAATAATACAAACACCTATTCATAAAATTACATTTATATACACAAAAACAATGAAACCACTACTCTAACACTCAGGTTATACTCAAACATTACACTCATAGAGATACAAATAAACAATGAAGGAATAAACATAGAAGAATAAACACTCAAAAAGAATACATACAAGTAATACAAATACTCTCTGTAATACATTCACACACACAATATAGAAATAAATATCCTATTCATTGATACAAATCAAAATAAAAACCCAAACAAATAAATTCTAACTATTGAAATGTAACAAATAAAAACATTATTTCAATTCTCAGAATAGTACATTCATATACATATAAAACACAATCCAAAGCATACATTATAACCCAAATACATTCATTGATATATAGATATATCTAAAAGCATTAAAAATACAAGTAACCAAGACACATACAAATGTAGCAAATAATAGATTCATACACACATAAAGAATACATTGATACACATACAAAGAAAACAAGTTAACAAGACACATACAAATGTAGCAAAGAATAAATTCATACACATAAATAATACATTCATACACATACACAAAATACAATTAAACAAGGTACATACAAATATAGCAAAGAATAGATTCATACACACAAAGAATTCTTTCACACACATACAACGAATACAATTTAACAAGAGACATAAAAATGTAGCAAATAATATATTCATATACGCAAAATACTTTCACACACATACAAATGATACAATTTAACAAGACACATACAAATGTAGCAAAGAATAGATTCATATGCACATAATGAATACACTGATACACATAGAAAAATACAAGTAAACAAGACACACATTCATGTAGCAAAGAATAGACTCGCTCACACATAAAGAATACATTGATACACATTCAAAGAATACAAGTAAATAAGACATATACAAATGGAGTAAATAATAGATTTATACACACATAAAGAATACATTGATACACATACAAAGAATACAAGTAAACAAGACACATGCAAATGTAACAAAGAATAGGTTCATACACACATAAAGAATTAATTCACTCACATACAAAGAATACAAGTAAACAAAACACATACAAATGTTGCAAAGAATAGATTCATACACATAAATAATATATTTATACACTTACAATGAATACAAATTAAAAATGCACATATAAATGTAGCAAAAAATAGATTCATACACCTAATAAAGAATATAAGTAAATAATAGACACATAAGTATAACAAATAATACATTCATACACATATACAAGTAAATAATACATATATAAATACAATAAATAACACATTCATATAGATACAAGTAAACAATAAATAACACATTCATATAGATACAAGTAAACAATATCCATATACAAGAATAGTCAAAAAATACACACACAAGCAAATAATGAAGGAATCTTGAAAAATACTCAAAATAATACAAACAACTATACATAAAAATACATTTATATACACACAAACAATGAAACCACTACTCTAAGACTCAAGGAATACTCAAACATTACACTCATAGAGATACAAATAAACAATGAAGGAATACTCAAAAGCACACAAAATGAGACATTCATAAACATAGAAGAATAAAAAGTCCAAAAAAAATACATACAAGTAATACAAATACTCTCTATAATACATTCACACACACAATATAAATATAGAAATAGATATATCCTATTCATTGATACAAATCAAAATAAAAACCTAAACAAATAAATTCTAACTATTGAAATGCAACAAATAAAAACATTATTTCAATTCTCAAAATAGTGCATTCATATACATATAAAACACAATCCATTCATAAATAATAAAACCAATAATACACAAACATTTAGATATAATAAATTAATATAAATAAATAATACAAACATTTAAATATTTACAAAATCTCAATAATATATTGGTATTTAATTTAAATTTATAAAAATATCAAGCTAAATATTAAATAATATCTATTTCATATAAGGAAAAAATATAATATAAATATCTTAATAACATATTTATACTTAAATAATTGAAAAGATAAAAAATAAAAATAAAAAGCCAAAAAGAATGAAAATCAAAACAAACAAAAACTAGAAATTAAAAAAATATATAAATACATGTTATAAATGATATATAATTTATGTGTATAAGAGTGGTTTTTTCATTTATGTGTATGTCTTGAAATAATATTAAATAATTTATGTGAAAAAGAGTGATTTTTCCATTTGTGTGTATGTAGAGAAGATATTTAAAACACGAAAAAATGTTAAATAATTTATGTGATTAAAAGTGATTTTGTCATTTGTGTGTATGTGAGGAAAATGTTTAAAACATTAAAAAAATGTTAAATAATTTATGTGAATAAATGTTAAATAATTTATTATAACAAAATAGTGTATTTGCGTTTGAGAAGATTAAAGATACTTTAAACTAAAGATCATGAAAATCATGAGCACAAGGAACACAACTCAAAGGAGGGTTACAATTTAACCTTCCTAACAGCCTTTTGGAGGGGTTGAATTCCCCTCCACAAAAAAAAAAACCTACTCCTATTATTAATGATAGCTTCTATTGATTTACATTCTTTGATGGGCCCATCTAAACAACAACAAAAAAAAAATACAAATTGTTGTAATTACAACTTTACAAAACATAAAAAGATATAATGTCTTCAAGGAGCAACTTGGTATTGATAAATTTTCTGCAACATACAACATTGAAATGATATTGTTAGTATACAAACCCTTTCTAACAACTAATAACATAACTAAATGCACAATTCATAAAGAATATCCATATATATATATATATGTGTGTGTGTGTGTGTGTGTGTATGCACATGATAATACATTATGGAAAAAACATTAATACAATATTATTGTGCAAAGCTATACAAGTATGCTATAATTTACAAATCTAATATAATAACTAATAAATTTAAGGAAGAAGGAGATAGCTTTCATAACTATTTGAAAGTGATTTCACTAAAGGGTATTTGAAATAATAATTAAATAATTTCATTAGAGCAAATCCAAAACTTAGGAGTGTCATGCACAAGATGAAGGAATATCTACAAATTGAAGAGAATCCAGAGGTGCAAGTTTAATGTATAGTGTGAAGTGAAAGTGTGTGTCAAGAGGTGCAATACAAGGAATATTTGCATAAGAAGAAATTAGTTGTTTGAAATGAGCTATGAGAAATATTTGCAATGATGTGTGAAAGTGGTGTAAAGTATGAATATTTTGCAGTGAAGTAAAGTGTGAATCTGGTAAGTAGAACAAGTATAGTTTGCAATGAAATGAGAGTGAAAATGGTAAAATTTTCTAATAGTTCATTTAAATAATAACTAAATTCATAATTTTAAATATCATAAAATTTTCTACTAAATTAAAAGGAAAAAAATGTTGAAATTTTTTTGACAACTAGAATGAACCAAACTCAATAAGGTAATTCCTTAAGTAAATGATGAAAGTACCTCCTTAATGGACCGACCTAAAATTACCTCCTTAATCAAAGCACCTAAAAAGGCCCTTCAGAAATCCTTGGAATGTAAACTACCTACTTTAAGGCTTAGAGGAATTCCAGTGGGTAGAAAGAAAAGAAATTTAATGGAATCACATGGATCATAATACTTTCCCATCTAGGAGTAATGATCAAGATCAACTAGGCTGTATGTTTTTACGATTTCAAAAAAGTAAAGCCCACATGGCCGATTGTAATTTCTTTGTAATATGAAAATGCCACATAGACCCTGAATCATTGAATTTCAGTGACACACTGTTATTAGTTAATAGTTTGGAGTGTCATTAAAATTTAAACAAGTTTTGATTAAAAGATATTCCAAATAACATTGGATTGAATTAAA
Source organism: Pinus taeda (assembly GCA_000404065.3). Classification (NCBI taxonomy): domain Eukaryota; kingdom Viridiplantae; phylum Streptophyta; class Pinopsida; order Pinales; family Pinaceae; genus Pinus; species Pinus taeda. Next base: position 23,088 of record APFE031252669.1, read on the forward strand.
TTTGGGACAGATACATATCTATAACTTTATAGTTTGGGGTTGTGATCAAAATATGGGCAGTTTTTAATTAAAAGAAATTTGGAACTTTCAAATTTTCTAAAATTAAGCAGCTTCCTCCCCCAGAAACAGTTTCTGGTTCTGATTAAAAAATATTCCAAATAACATTGGATTGAATTAAATTTGGGACACATACATACCTATTACTTTATAGTTTGGGTTGTGATCAAAATATAGGCAGTTTTTAATTAAAAAATATTTGAAACTTCCCAATTTTATAAAATTAAGCAGCTTCCTCAAGCAGCTTCCTCCCCAGAAAATGTTTCTGGTTCTGGAGGTTCCCTGCCAACAACCTGCGTCTTACCAAGTTGAAAATTGTTGACACCATGTTTCCTTGGGGGTTGACTTGGAATCAACCATCAATGAGGTACAATCCTTTAATTTAATCAGGGGATTTTATAAGCACAGGGAAAGAAAGGTTCATGGGAATCGGTATACAGCATGAAAAGCATTTTTAACTTCCAGGAAGGGAAGGCTACCGACAACGTATGGTCTTAATTATTGGAGTTGCCTAGTCAGTTTAATCGCAAGTACGCCGGATGAATCGGAGGTAAGAACGCCGGATGAATCGGAGGTAAGAACGACTGTCAGTTAGCGTTATAAATATATAAAAGTTCAGTCATTGCCAAGGTTCCTCTTCAAGCTCTTACAAATCCCACAAACAGATTCTCTCGCCATTTCGCGCGATTAAGGCTATTGGTCTGATCGAATGCAATAAACTAAATGCAAGTACTCCGTTAGGGCCAGAAAAACAAAAATTGGTTTGGTAGTCGGCCTTATCATTCATCTAAATCCGGAGAAGTCATTTAAACAGGATCAAACACAGTCCCACCAGCAGTCAAAATCTGAGCAGTTTTTAATTAAAAAATATTTGAAACTTTCAAATATTATAAAATTAAGCCGCTTCCTCCCCGGGCTGGAGGACGACGCCGTGGAGGACGACACATTAATGGTGCCTGCATGGTCGTCGTGGAAACAGGAAGTTCGTTGGCATTAAATAGCCAATTGGATGGGAGCGTTTGCCTCTCTGACAGAACTCTGTCTACCAACACCATTTAGAATTGCAGAATGAATAGCAAGGGCTGGGTCTAAATCTCGTTTTGTAGCGTCTTGCGCTATAAGGTTTTTGGCGGTATATGCAGGGTAAGTTTAAGGTTTTTGGCGGTGCCTCTATATATGCAGGGTAAGTTTATTTTTGGCGATGCCTTCCCACTTAATCTACCAGCGCATGAGAAGCTAGTGGTTGCGCTATGCAGCAGAAGCTAGAGGTTGTGCTAGGCAAAGTAATCTACCTTTGTGTATGCAGGAGAAGCTAGTGGCTGTGCCTCTATGACCCATACCTAATGGTTCTAAGACTAGTGACAGTAGTAGTTAAGCAATTGGTTCTATGACTAGTGCCAGGCTATTCGTCTAGCTTTTGAGTTGCAGAATGAATAGAAATGGCTGGGTTTAGATCTGACTCTGTACGGTCTTGCCCTATAAGGTTTTTGGAGGTGCCTCTATGCCAGGGTAATGTTTATTTTTGGCAGTGCCTTCCTGCTTAATCTACCTGCGCATGAGAAGCTAGTGGTTGTGTTATGCAGAGAAGCTATGACTAGCGCTGGCTATTAGTCTCGCTATGCAGAGTACGTAGCTAGCGTCTTTCCTGCCCCCTACGACCGGCATCTCAATATGGAAATCACTATTCTGGGGTTACTTCTAGGTGTGGAGATTAACTATACAAGATCAAGATTATGGGTTGAAGGTTACAGGTCCTTCTCACATATTGAATGCCCTACAAAACATAGAGGAATAGGGTGAAACATAAACGAATATGACCCTGTTGCTGCGAGGAATAGGGTGAAACATAAAGGAATATGACCCTGTTGCTGCCTGGATGGTAAGCTAGATCACATTGTGCACACCTTCATATGCAATATTTCAGATCCTACAGTATATTAATCGAAAGGCCATACCTGGAATTGGAGGTGGGATTCCAAGTAATGATTTCATTTCTTTAGCCATCGTTAACAACAACCTGCATCATTTAAACATTTTTCAGCAACATTATTTACATGGCAATTGAATAATTTATAATCAAGAAAAATACAGAGCTACGAAATAGAACTACATACAGAAATAGACTTTGATGGCGTGCATACCATACTGAAAGAGGATCATTGATCTCCATGAACCCAAAAATGGCAAACCCTCCTCCTCTATCTACTCAGATATGACTGACTACTGACTCACACACAGACCGACACATACCCATACTCAAACCAACAGACTTAAACTTACTGACCTCTGACTCAAACCAGAGACTTAAACTTACTGACCTCTGACTCAAACCACAGCCCAGCACACAATCTGAACATAGATGGATGGAGGAGGATGAAAACGCTGTAAAATGAAATTCAAAAGACATAGATAGCCATTTACCAAGTTCGTTGAACGGCTATATATTTCCAGCGCTTGCCTCATCTGGAACCGTCCACCGGATATATGCATTTCCGGTGTGGTTAAAACGTTTGATCAACTCAGTCCGCCGGATATATGTATTTCCCGTGCGCTTTGAGCGGTTGAGTGTAATATAAACACAAGTGGCATTATGGGAGCGTAAGATGCTTCTTTATTGTCAGAGAATATAACAAACTTGCATCTCACAAACTCACCCCCACTAGTTGTTGGCATCTACATTCAAATTGGTTTAAACGCGCCCACTACTTGGCATTCATTACCTGTCACACACGCGTGGCCCCCAAATTAGTTTGAACAGTCCACCGGATATATGTATTTCCGATGTGGTTTAAACGTTGGAGTGTAATACAAACGCGCCCACTATTTGGCATGCCTTACCTGTTTGAACAGTGCACCGGATATATGTATTTCCGGTGTGGTTTGAACGTGGAGTAACGTAATACAAACCCAAGTTGCATAATGCGAGTCTAAGATGCTTCTTAATTGTCAGAAAAAATAACGCACAATGATGCGGCCTCTGACAAAAGCAAGCCCACTGCCGTAAATTGCCCTTTCGCTCTACTTCTAGATGATTCCTGTACTCACTGTCTGCTACCGTCCACAACAAGGTGTTAATTGCTTAATAAAATTATAATGTAAATTATGTTTTATCTACCACGTAAATTATATGTATATAGATTTTGTTACAACATCATAACTTTTTAATACTATATGTCCAAAAATCATAGCTCACTTTATATGGCATTTGTTGATATGATGTTTTTTAGTTAATTAATTTAATTAAAAGAACATAGAAAAATCCCAATCTTTCATTTCTGTAGTCTAATATGAATATTTTAAAATATTATCTACTTCATAATTACTCTTAATTAAATTAGAATTCTAAAAACCCTATTCCGAAATAAACATATCCATTGAGATAATTATAACTAATCTATTTTTTAAAACATAAATTGACTCAAATATTCTAATTAACATCATTTTTAAGGTACTTATCAATATTGGTTTTTAACTTAAATTTTTTACACTAGTATAGTATTCTTCACATTTTTAGAGGATAAATAATGTTAATGTGTTTTTTTTTTGTACTTATGGTCATTTTTTGAAAAGTTAAATTTTTCAAGTAAGTATTTGATTTTAATTGAAACTTCTACATTTAAATATATTTTGTACTTAGAAATATGGAAAAAATAATAGTTTATACAATTTAGAAATAAAATATTTGAAAAAAAATACGTTAATTGATAATAATTTTTTAATGAAAAAAACATACACACATATTTCTCAGAACATAGTTACATTTATTTTTTCCTTTCTTTCTAAAATATAGAATAAGGTTCCTAATAATTGAAATTTACCCACAATTTACCATGGAAATTCATTAACATGTAAATATAATTTTGTTACGAAACCATACCTTATTGATAAGATATGTCCAAAAAATCATAAGTGAGTGCATATGACACTGGTTGATATCATATTTTTTGAAGTTGAACAATTTAATTAAAAGAACAAAAAGAATAATGTGTACTAATTAAATTAGAATTGTAGAAACCCTATTCCAAGATAAACATGTCTACTGGCATAATTTTACTTAATCTATTTCCTAAAACATAAATTCACGTAATTATTACTCTTTAATATTGGTTTTTAACATACTTATCAATATTAGCTTTTAATATGGGGTTTCATTGATGCTTTTGTATTCCTTTTACAATGTGCTTTCTAGGATTTTGTTTTTGGTATATGTAGGGTGATGTAGCTTACCACCTTTCTCTGTAGTCTACCCCCCGCATAATATATCGCTTAAGAAGATTGTTGAACTACGAGGCATGATGATTCCCCATACTAGGTCAAATTAAATAAATGCACAAGCTCATCACTCAAACTAATTTTCATCTTTTAGATATGTGAAAGTGATGATTGGGTCTAACATCTTATCCACAGTAGATGAAATAAACAAATTACGCAACAGGTTTATAGTCAATTGAGCCTTGGCCAAGTCGATAAACAATCCCACGGTCTAATGGCAAAGTGTACAACAATTCCCCTAATAACCTTAAGTTTTTTTTATTATTATAGTAGTATAAACCTATATTAGCCTTTTCTTTTCACTCATAATACAAAAATAGAAAACTTAGAAGGGATAAAGATTCATGGAAAGCCCACTAAGGCAAAAGAATTGTATATCATAGACATATAACGAATCAAATATACATGGACACAGATTTCGGGGAAAACAGAAAATAGGTCACTCGTTTCAAGTTAAATCTTAAAAACATGTTATAGATCATTAAGTGAGTCCAATACCATAAATCCAAGACAAAATAGATGGAGATTTGAATTTAAAAAAAAAAATGGAATTTAAATTCGTCATTCTGGTTCAAGTTCTTCAACCTTCACTTCAAATCCAAGAATTTACTGAAATAAATTACCTCTATATAGGCTCTCTATGGAATATAGGATTTTCTCACCTAGAGGCTCTGGAATCGGTAACTTCGGGGTCATAAGCTCAATCAATCTAGAGCATCCAACTCTCTAAAGACTCGGACAATCATAAGCATCATGATCTAGCTCTCAGGCATTTGACTCTTTGGGGATTTATGGATTACTCAAGTATGCATATTGTGGATTTCAATAAACAAGGGGCTAGGGATATGTATAACTATGTGAAGGACCAACAGTAGGGGAATGGAGAAGACCTTATGGTAATGCTATGATTCTATCAATGATATGGATCCCATCATTGGGTAGGTGGTGGCATCTCTCTGTTCAAATTTTAATTTAGACTAAGTTCATTTAAGTTTGAATTGTTTAAACCCTAGAAAATAAATAGGTAGGGCCATTTATATAGGATGTATGTTTTCCTCTTTCTAAAATAAATGACTAAACCTCTATAAATATTGCTCTTTCTTATAAGAAGAGAAGGGCCATTGAGAAAGAATACTAACCTTTCTTCCTAGGAATCTTTCTTTTGGAGTTGAAACTGGGGAAATTGGTGGTTGAAAAAGAGTTGGAAACTCCTCATTCACTACTTCAAAACCATTGGAAGTTAACAAGAAATATGAGATATATCGAACCAGGCCTAAGGAGAGTACTGGATGATTAGAGGGAGTGACATCTGCGAAATGGTTCTAGTCATGTCATCCATTTTTTTTAAAGCGTGGCCAAATGCAAGATAATTAAACTCTTTTTTGATAATATCTTCAATGTTGTGTCAAGGTGCATAAGCATATGAAAGAGGTTCATCTTCCACAATTATGGCAAGGTCGTGGCCTTTTGGAGCACACCATTTGGACATAACAAGGGAAAGAAGCAGAAATCCAAAAATAAAATATGTGGGTCGAGTGTAAACATTATTAATGGTTTCAAATAACTCATGAAGGAGATAACTAGACCAATTTGGATGATCACCTCAGATGCAAGTTTCTACAACTAAGATGGCATCAAACAAAGATTATCCTCTGGTATAATGACACATGAGTTTGGTGGTGATAATTGTAGCAGCAGCGCGAACTGACATATTATTGACCATATCAAGAACAACTCCATGACATTTTCTAGTGGTTCCATAATTCTTATACAAATTATTTTCATCTATCTTCTTTCCACGTTTAGCAGTTTTCTGAAAATCCCAACCAACATCGGTACCATAAGTGGGAAGTCCTATGATTCTATAGATATGTATCGCATGAATGGGGTATTCTAAATCCAACAAAAGAGAACCCCAATGAAGTCAAATGATTAGTAACTTCGTGCAACAAATTACCTCACCATTCGTGCCAAAAATAGGTAAGTCGTGCATAAGAATGAGAGTGGAATGCTTCAAGGGAAAGAAGAGTGGTCTAACTTTCATGGTAGAGTGGGCATTGGAATGGGTATTAGGCTCCATAAAAGCATTGGTCCAAAGCAAAAGTAACAAAGTGGGATCACAAAGGTCATTATCAACAAGATGGGCTTTGTCATACTTCCCCAAGAGGTTGTCCTCGTAGCGCTACGAGAGTAAATAAGGTATGATTTGACAACAATTCTAACTTGGTGAAACATGGTTAAAGAATGTTGGGTATACATAAAACAAATAGTGGGGAGAAAAAGGTAAGTGGTGACGTAGCGAGAGCGGAAACTAAGAATGCGAGAAAAGTAAAGATGAAAATGAAGACAAAAGTGTGGGAATATATAGAAAATTTGATGGGGTGGAGGACTTAGACATTAAGCACAAGAAATATGAATTAAACTTGAATTAATGATAGATGATTTGGACACATACTAAGGTGTGTCATGACATAACATAACATCTAACTGTAGAAGGAAATATTATCGGGCATTGGGAGACAACTTTGGTAATTAAATTGAACGTGACTGGAAGCAATCATAGATAAGACAAGCATTAATGACAATTTCAATATAATATACTACAAAAATTCCCGACCACAATGGGTTGCAACCGAAAAGACAACAGACTTGCAAAAAAGACTGAAAGGCAAACTACTAACTTGTTGAAATACTTGTTGAGGAAGCTATCCTAACTCCTACGTACTACTCTCATGAAGGGAGGACACATTATTTAGAAGTTGGAACAAAAAAATAGGGCTTCAGGCGAGTGTCATTCAACCATCTAGAGAAAAGTGTACCATCTAATTGAGCAAGCAAAACAACCACAAAATATTTGATTTCCACAAAACAAAAAATGACCAAGCCAATGCATTTGGAGCTTATCATGATTCTTGTGATACTTTCTGTCATAGAGTAATACTTAGCCACCCACAGAAAATGATTTCTTCTTGATTTTTTTATTGTGCCAAGCCTTTTGGCACTCGTTCAGAACAAATTGATGAAAACAAGCAAGAAATCAGGACTCATCTAGCTATGATAATTCATGCACTCGTTCAAGAATGGACTCATCTTAAGAAATTTCATTTTCTTGAGAAACAAAAATATTAGGAATAATAAACTCAACAGGAATAACAAATTCTTTCCCATAAACTAGTTCAAAAGGAATGTACTTTTGAAACCACTTGACTATAGTTCAGTTGACCCACAAAGTAGAAGGAACTCGTTGATCATAATCATCTTTGTTTTTATAGAAAACATTAGTAAGTCCTTTCTCTAAAATTTTATTAAAAGCTTCGATAGTCCCATTGGCTTTCGGATGATAAGGAGTTCTCTTATGGTGTTTCATCATGAAATTCTGTAGTAGAGCCTGGACAATTTCATTTATGAAATGGGAATCTGGATCACTTTTGAGACTTCATGGACAACCAAACATGGTAATAATGTTTTAAAGGATAAACAAAGCATCCATATCAGTAGTGAAATCTTTAACTGGAGCAAATTCTACCCAATGAATCAAATAATTCACCATGGTAATTATATGCTGAGCACTCAAATGACGAGCAAGAGGATGAATAGGTCCAATGAAATCAACTAGCCATTTCTAAAAAAAAACAAGATTTGGGACATGATGTAAAGGTATTTCATCGAAATGCAATGTTTGGCCAACCCATTGAAAGACATCACAAGTCTTTGCATATTATTTTTCATCCTTAGAGAGAGTCGGCTACCAAAGGCCAACTTGCAGAAATTTCTCAGTAGTAGCTTTCCCTCCAAGATGAACTCTTGCAACCCCACTGTGATATTTCCATAATACACCTACACCTTCATGATCAAGGATACAATGGCATAAAACTTGATCGACAACCATTTTATATAGTTGTCCTGCAATAACTTGATACCATATTGATCTAACTACCAAATGCTTCTTTTGCACCATAGTATAATTAGGAGGACATTGACCTATACCAAGAAAAGGGAAAAATATTCTAAGTAATTAGGGACAACTTCAATACGAAACAAATGAGCATTTGACAACTGATCATCATATGATCCCCCTCACTCTCCTAACTCTAACCTAGACAAATGGTTCGGCCCCACATTGGATCTTCCCCACTTGACAATCACTTTAAAAGTAAACTCCTGAAATAAAAATAACCATCGAAAAATTATTCCTTCAAGCACATGCTTATTAACTAAATATTTCAGCATTGGGTGGTCTATGACAAAATTGAATGGACCTCTCAGCAAATAATGTCAGAAATTTTGGAGAGAATATACCATAGATAAAGATTCCCATTCTCTAGTAGTATAATTCTTCTCCGCATTCAAATGTTTTCTACTTGCAAAATAGACAAGATGATCCATGTTTCCTTCACTTGGTTGTGTTATTATAGCTCCCAAGGACTTTCCAGGTGCATCAACATGGACATAGAATTGTTTGTTGCAGTCAGCGTATGCAAGAAAGGTGCATTGGTAAGATTCTCCTTCAATGTATCAAATGCAACATCACATTCACTAGACCACATGAAGCATTCAAATTTATTGAGAAGCTTCTCAAGTGGAGTTGTAATTGAAGCATAATTTCTTATAAACCTTCGATAATAATTAGTATGTCCCAAACTGGAACGAAAATTTCAGACGTAAGTGGGTGGTGTGAGATTCATTATTACTGTGACCTTGGAAATATCCACACAAACTCCCTCCTTGCAGATGATATTCCCCAACAATGTTCCAAAAGGCAGAAGAAAATTGCATTTTTTCAAGTTTAAAGATATTTGAAGTTGTCTGTACCTATCAAACATAACCCTGATCAATCTAGGATGATGCTTGAGAAAACTATAAACAATCCAATCATCCATGTAGACTTCAAGAAAGTTATGTAAATATTCACAGAAAGAATCAATAACAATGCACTAGAAAACAGCTCAGGAATTCTTCAACACAAAGGGCATAAAATTATAAGCATAGGATCCCCATTCAGTAGTTAAAGTGGTCTTTTTCTTATCTTCTTCTGCAATGTGAACATGGTGATACCCCAAGAAAACATCAGTAAAGAATGGGCTTCATTAACCCCAACATTATCGAAGACTTCATTGCTAAAAGCAATTGGAAGTGGGCCATACACATTCATTATTGAGACTACGATAGCGAACGCACACTCGAATTTTGCTTGAATCTGTCTTATCCTAGATGAAAATGGGGCTTATCCATTCAGCTTCATCAACCAATAATATAAGGCCAACAACTAGCATTTTGTCAATTTCCTTCGTTACTTTCTCCTTAACTTGTAGATTCAATCTGTAAGGTCGATGTTCAACTGGCTTCGTATCTGGATTCAATGTTATTTTCATCTCTCCCAAATCTCCTTTAATTCCCTTTAATTATGAAATAGAATAGGGAAATAAATCCTCATATTCTTTGAGTAGATCGAAAATTTCCTGAGTGCTTTGATCATCCCAATAGTCCCTAATAGAAGAAATCTTTGGTTTATCTTCTATCTCAATATTCATCATATTCAACTTAAGAGGTTTCAAGATGTGGAGCATCATGTATAGGATCCTATTTTATTTTCCATTCCCTTTAAACTCTTTAGAAGAAAAATGCCTCAACTCATCGAGGTCATAATTTGGATCTTTACTATCTTTGCTACAAATCATAGCTTCATGAAACCCCGAGTCATACCGGTGTGGAAAGTTTCCATACCTGTTGCATTTTGATAAAGCATCCCCAGCTGAAAAAAATAATCCTATGATATCTCTAAGGTCTTGCACTATCCTTCCATCAACATTAGAGAAGGAAAAGTCTCTACAGAATTGGGTAGACAACACCTCCCAATTTGTTGTTTGGCATCTTAACTACTCCTGCAAATACCAAGCTTGTGGAATATTTCCCAATGAATGGATAAATAGCTGTGTCCACATTTCAGTTTCTAGGCCATGAACCTACCATATAGAACAACAATGCTCAACATGCTCTTGCAAGAAAGTACAACCATCATAAGCGTGGATTCTGCTACAAATCTCATTTGTAGGAATAAACTCATACAAAAGAACAACCTTAATGGTGCTCCAATATTGAAGTTGATCCAGATGGGCCGCCCACCAACTTGTGGGAGTTTCTTGCAAAGAAACACTCATTAAAGGAATACTTTGAATTTCTTCTATGAAAGAGTCAATTTCCTTATAAATTTACAACATAATTAGGACCATTAAAAATAGGATACTCACATAGCTCAATACTAATCCAATAGACACATCAAACAATGAGACAATGTCGAGAATGAATTTCATGAGTTCCTTTTTTCCAATATTCCATCATAGCCTTCAAGCCAACTTCAATACTTTGAATACTCCACTAAATAATAGATCCATCTATTATGGGTTTAATACAATCTTCTTGCCTCCTAGTAGTTAGTTGATATAGTTAATCCAATAAATTAGATGACTAAACCTCATCCATAGGTTCAGTAAATCTCGAGCCCTGATAAGGAGCAAGAGGTTGTATGACCGTCCTGCCATCTACTTCAAAAGTCATGGTTTCTCACTTGATATCAATGACTAAATAATTCTCTAAAGCCCAGTAAATGCCAAATAAAGTTGGATAATAATATTTATCTCCAATTATATCAATAACTTCAAAATATACATAAGTTTTAATACCAACAATATCAACTTCAACATCCTCTAATCTGCCAACAGGAAGAATACAATATTAATTTTCCATTTGAAACTGAATAATGGGAAAGAATAACTTGGGTTTTCTAAGGGATTTCCAAGTTTTCCTCGGCAGAATATTGACATCTAACCCCAAATCCAACATGGAATCCTTAATTTTAAACCCTTCAATCTAAGCCTCTACCAAGAAATCCCTTCTGGTTCTCTTCTTGTTCCATCATACCCACCTGGAATGTTGCTTAGTTAAATTTGCAAACATTAGTTCTTCAGAAGAAAAATCATCCTTAACAATAGTTTTTAACTTTTTCCGTAACTGACCTGTGAGTTTTCCATCATTCATAATTTGTAGAAATAACTTAAGCCAATCCGTTATTGGTTGGAAAGGTTCTAGAAAATTCTTCTACTCATGTACCTTTACTTTCTCATGTTGTTCATTGTGATATCCTTGTGAAGAAATCAACTGTCGGAAAAGTTCAACTACATCACTGTAGTACTCCTTGTGTTGATTTAGATCATAAGACTTCATTGGAGATGTAGGTCTTATAATGGATGGCTAATCAAGAGTCCCAATATCAGCTCCATTCTTCTTCCCTCCCGTTGTAACAACATTGATATTGGGCTAAATTGTAAGACTAGGATCCTAAGGTTCTTCACAAAATGAATTAGCTCCTTTAGCCTAGTTTCATTCCTCGCACCGAGCAATACATTTAGGACAATATTCAGTTTCATGGGTATTCACTCAACAATATGAACACCAAGGTCTTCATGGCATAGTGAATTCTCTCACGACATGGCCTTCCTTATCATAGTTATAACACCTAATCAGGCTTGTTTCACCTAATCTTCCTCCTCTTGGAGATCCCCCTCCTCATCTTCGAGGAGTCTCATTAATACGAAAGGATAAATGATCAAGGTGGTCAGCTAAAGTATCTAAGGGCCGACATTGATTTATATGATGATTAGGCGATAAAAAAAAACTCATAGAACAAGTTATTAGGAAAATTGGAGTACTTTTGTAGAGTAAGACATAGATGAGGTAAATGACCAAAACATTGAAATATCTCACAATAATCAATTAAAGACATACCTTGAGGATTTGGAAATGACTAGAATTTTATATGGCCTGAAAAAGGAAGAGCATAGGAGATTTTCATAATTCTAGGGGATTGCGATGGAGGAGGTCCCATAGGAGAACTAGACGGTCCTGACCCCCTCATTCGCTAGCACTTTATAACATGATGTCCTTCAGCCTGATAGTGTGTACACCAAATATGAGGCCTCGCGGACTATAAAGGTGCAAGATCTTTTAGTTTGTCTATCAAGGTAGCAATATTATTCTGAAGGCCCATAATAGTAGGATCAGTTGAATAAATACCAATTCTACAGTTTTGTTGATAACAAGCTATAGCCTCTATCTGCATCACTTGTTCCAAGGAATCATGAAGTGTATCAATCTTCTACTAAGACAATAGAATGTGAGTCATTGGTAACATAGCCATAATGAATAAATATCTTTGATGATGTAGATCAATGGGATAAGAAAATTTGTTGATAGCGTCTTTATAATGTTGTTACATTGTTAAGTAGATTACCCCTCCCATTGGTGAATATCTAATAATTTCGCAAATCCTTGTTGATTTGGCGACATAACTTAAATTCTTGAATATATTGCTTTTTAACCAAATTTATACTAGCATTGGGGTTAGCATTGATCCATTTTATAAACCATCTCAATGCTCTATCCCACAGCATAGTTTGAAATTCAATAATCTTAGTAGCGTCAGGTGTCTGACAAGCTCTCCAAACAACTTCACATAAATACCAGTGTTTTCCAACATCTTCATCCCCCCTTCCTACGAACTTTAGGTATCCGGTAAGTGATTCGACTACGATTTTGGCCAGATTTGATTGTTTTGAAGAAAAGAGTATGAATCCTTGTGAATCCAATTGAGAACAAGCTGAACTTGCTTGACTAACACCAATAAAAATACCTATACCCTTATGCAATAATTGAACTTTAATAAAATTGTGTACCTTTAAAAAGAGAAGATTAGGACTTTGATATGGCACCAAGGGAAGGTTAGGGAGAGAAGGAGTTGTTCTACCATGTTACAGGCTTCTATATTCTAGTACTGAATCATCCTCAAAGAAAATCCACATTATTGAAAAATCCAGATAATCATCTAATGGTTTTTGGTCATATGATAACATAATCGGCAGAAATGTTGGCTCATGTGTCTGAAATCCTTCTGATTCCTCAGGTACTTGAGTAACCACTTCTAAACACTCCACTCCCTCACTTCCATTCTGCCACTCGAGAGTCTCCATTTCCCTATTCTGCACCATAAAAAATTTTACAATGTCCCTATGCATTGCAACTCCCTTCTTCTAACCCTAACTTCCCACAACTTCCTTTCTTGCCACTCGTCAACTATTCTTTCACATTGCAA
>APFE031252674.1:0-64273 GCA_000404065.3 Pinus taeda
GTAATACCGAGGAGAGAATGAACCGTCGGATCACTACATATCGTGACAGTCGGATTGTAAGTTACAAAATGTACAACGATAAAGAAACACACTTTACCTAACTCTATACCTAACTCTATACTAGACCAAGTTGAACTTAACTATTTCCTATGTGTCGGAATATCCTAACAACCACTAAAAAAACCCTTTAAATTTTGAAATGAAATCATGATGTGTAAGGCTTACTCCTGTTGCAGTCTAGGAGTAACTCCTTGCACTAATAGGTCCCACTAAGTTCTACATCGCTTGACCTGAGGACACTCCCATGCTATGGGCTTGACAACGTTGAGGAGGCTCTTGACACTCTCATGACAAGGCATGCCTGCACCCAAGGACTCCCTTGTTCAATGTTGTGCTAGCATCCCTTGGATTTGAGCCACGTTTTTAGGCTCAGAGCCCAGGTCGCTACCCTGAATTGAATGACACCTTTAGAACACAAAATTAACAAGGAAACAATGAAGTCAATGCAAATACTTGAACAAGCCCTTCACTAAACCCCTACTAGCCATGATATGAATATTGTCAAAAATAAGCATAGGGGTCTCATCTTAGCAGAGAATCCCTAAGTAGCATTGATGACTTAACACATTAGCTTCCATTTCATCCATTACGTCATAGATACATTGTTCATTCATTTACAAGTAAAAACATGATCGAATCCATACATAGCTATTGTCATAAAACATATACATAACCAACATAATAGCAATAGAAATACCAAGGAAACCACAGCCATATAATCTACATATAAACCAGTATAATACTCATAGAAATACAAGGGGAAATAACCTCATATTAATGATTCAAAAATCGAAACCTGTGATGAGACTACCGTGTTCCACCCAACCGTTGAATGACTAAGCAAAATCTCTCTTTAGCCATTCACACCCATGCAATATTCCAAGCATGAATATTGGATCTCGTAAAACACATAAATGAAAAACCATCTAGGGCTTCGAAATTCAAACCACCTCAACCCATCAAATAGTTATTCCACCTCACGGTCAGAAATCACAAAACCATCATCAGATTTGTCTCTAATCAAGCCTTCCAGGGCTCCAAAGCATTTATTTCAACCAAGGCTTCCAGGACAAGTAACTCAACCCACAATTGTCATTAGGCTTCAAGAGTGTTTGTCTAACCAGGAATTCTAGGACTAGTAACTCAACCCACCAAGGGTTTCCAAAGCATTTTTCGAATCAAGGCTTCGAGGACTAGTAACTCAACCCAAGTTGTTACAGGGCATCTAGAGTTTTTGTCAATCAGGGCTTCCAAGAACTAATAACTCAACCCAATGTAAAGGAAACATGAGAACCAACTAAAAAAAAACAAGGAAATGAGCCCACAACCTCCATGGTTATCCAAGAAATGGCAAGGCTAGGCAATCCACTGTTAATCTAGGAAATCCTCCATGTTAGCGACATATCATGAAAAATACTCCACATGCTTATATAATGGATGCGAAGACTAGTGAGGAAAACATACATGCAACTTGATACGTGCAAGCCAAATCCACAGTATATTTTGATCGTGATGCCCTCTGGCACTTTCCTGCTCTTCCTTTGCTTTCCTTCTCCAAAATTCCGAGTATGCAACACTTGCCAAGAGTGCTCCAAGGAAACCCTAAGTATCTAAGAGTATGAGAGAGAGAGAATAATAAGAGAGATTCAAAACTAAACTAACAAAGGTATGTGTACTAATCCTCAAAACCATTTGTATGAATGAGACCTCTATTTTCTTCATTCTCCATTATTTTCCTTCATTTTCCTCCTCACGTGAAACCTGTGACCTTTCACCTCATTTTTCTCCTAATTTCCATTATTTCAATAAAAAAATGTGCCAAAAATGTTGCTTTACCTTTCCAAATCCTTAGCCATTTTCTTTACCAATTTCCTTAGCCATATAAACCGAAATGAACAACCACACTACGATGTCTTGCCCAACATTCATCTTGGAATAAGTGTCCCATCAACTATGGTTATTATTTCGCCTTTATTAACTTTTATTACATGGAATTTTCTCCAAAGATATTATACAACGCTACCCTTTGGGGGAACACCACCCTTGGTGTTCAGCAACACCTATAGCCAAAAGATTGTTGTAAATGAAAGATAGTGCCGATGGAGCTTCATAACTTATCTCATTGCAATATTTACAATGATCATCCTGCTGAGAAGAAAACCAACATGAAAACATAATGAACATAACATAATAATGACATGACACCCATACCACTTGTTGGATCTTTATAACATAGCTCATGGAGATACTTACATCCATATACATATGTACACATACCAAACATCACCAAACCATGTACCAAAACATATACCAAGACATATACCAAAACTACTTTACGTCAACCAGCAAACAAAGAAGTATACATAACCTAAATATGATCTGCCATCTTCCATATAGCTTATTCGGGCCCAAAGTGCTTCCATTGCACCCTAACCTGCTTGATTGCTTGATTACGAAGCATGAGCACCTTTTTCTGCAATATACAATGAAGCTCTGACTACAATCTTCCATCTCGTCCCACATGAAATACATACCAGTCAATCACATGATCAACTTGTTTAACATACTTCTTAAGAAATGACACATGGAAACATTAATCGAATTTCATTGACAAAGGCAGTGTAAGTCGAGAGGCTATTGGCTCAATTCTCTTATTAATACTGAAGGGCCCACAAAATCATTGTTCCGAACTGGCACATGATGCAATCCAGAATGAGATTTTCTTTGGTTTGATGCGCAAGTACACCTGTTCTGCAACCTAGAACTCCTTGAACAACTTGTTTCGATCTGCATGGCTCTTCTTCCTATCCTGTGCTACCTTTATATTTTTTCTTGATTTCCTACATTTACTGTTCCATGTCTGCCAACGTGTCCGGTCCAATCAACACATATTAACCGGATCACTCCAACTTATGGGAGTATTGTAACTCCAACCATACAATGCCTCAAATAGTCTCATCTTCAAAGATTCTTGATACCTATTGTTGTAAGTGAACTCTACCATTGGAAGATACTCTTCCCACTTTCTTTGTTGATACATCACATACATCCTCAACATGTCCGCTAATATCCTATTTACCATCTCTTTCTATCCATCTATATGTGGATGATAAGCTTTATGGAAGGCCAACTCGGTGCTCAAACCTGTAAATAAATCCTTCCAAAACATGGAAGTGAAATTTTCATCCCCGTCTCAGATAATATTATTTGGAACACCATGCAATCCAACTACGACCTTGATGAATACATGTGCTACATCACTAGCTGAGAATGTAGACTTCAGTGGAATGAAGTGCGTAACATTTTTGAACTTGTCCACAACAACCATTATGAATCAAGTTGTCTCACTTTCCTTAGAAAACATATGATGAATTCCATGGAAATGACCTCCAATTTCCATTGTAGAATCATAATCGGCTTTAGCATTCCATCTAGATACTTACACTCTACCTTCACACACTAAAAATCAAAACACTTAGCCACAAAAGCTTCTACATCCTTCATCAGATTTGGCCAATAATAAAATTTCTTCATTGTTGTCAACGTCTTCTGATAGTTTGGATGACCTGGATATGGTTTTGCATGAAACTCCCTCAGTATCACCTTCTTAAGCTCACTACTGTCTAGCACATATATCTTGTCTTTGAATTGAATCAATCGATCTATTGTAAGACAATACTCCACATCATGTGCACATGCACATGTACTTGTACCTATACCACTACCTGTACCCGTACCTATACTACCACATGTACCTGTACCTGTACCACTACATGTACATCTACTTGTACTGCTACTTGTAACTGTACCTGTACTACCTCTTGTACCTATACATATACCACCACATGTACCTATACCTGCTACAACTAGTGCATAATCTCCATACACCTAACATCTTGCTGACCTGCCTACAAGATCCTATCTTGTAAGTATGTCCCATAGGAATTCATAGCTGCTAAGTGATTCACATGTATCATCTATCTGATGCATTGAACTTCATATATGGCACTACATTCTATTTATTACATGTAGTTTGTGGTGTTTCTTGCATTATGTCCCATTTTTATTTGTTCTTTGCATTCCCTTTCTAGTCAAGCTTAGTCTCAGATCTACATTTTTATTTCTCATAACAATGCCTTAGCTTTTAGATGGAATCCTCCAATGATTTACATTCATCGAAATCAATCCTGTCTTTGAATGAAACTGGTAATCCACTAATTAACCTTTGAATCTTGGCCTTCTCCTCTGTGAGGTAAGGCACATACCTTGGTAGTTGTAAGAACTTGCTAGTGTACCCCTCATCTGTCATTGATCCCATATTTAGCTCACATAATTCCTTCGCCCTATCATCAAAGTATGTTTTCGACATATACTTATTCTTTAATGGCCTCTTGAACTCACTCCAAATCAAGTCCTCCTCATTAATACGTCTGAAATTCTTCACATCATCCCAGCAAATGTCTACTTTACCTTTGAGATTGAATGTAGCTACTCTAGCTTTCATGTTCTCTGAATAGTCACGTGACTTGAAGAACTTCATCATGCCAAGCAACCATGCCTCTACATTATTCGATTTCTTCATCTCTCCATCAAAAGTAAGTGACTTTGATTTCTTAAACTCATATGGAAAGTATCCCATATCACTCCTCCTGTAAGGATGATAACAATGATGATCATAGTGCCTATGTGAACCAAAACTAGAATAGTACATGTTGCCATCGCCTCCCCTATTTTGAGTATATAACACTCTACCATCTCTCGTTGTGTCATCTCTATCCAACATGTGACACCACAAGACCTAATACCATATGCCCCATTAGTTTGGTCCTCTTTCTAATGGCTGATTTGACATGGTCCGTGTTGCTGCCAATCTGACAAACTCTGAAGTATCACTGCATTTACCTCTGATTGTTTCTCCTATGCATGTATGATTCGGTCAATATCAGCCTTACAACTCCTTATTTCTACCTTTAATATTCTCAATGTGTCTTCTAAATTAGAAGAATTCCTAACACCGTGCTACTCATTTGATCCATAGGGAGAGTCTCAAGAACTATAGTCTACCATCTTGCTAGTCATCTTTGATATTCTTCCTGCAAGGTTCATCATGTCAGCTAAACCAAATCACAATAAAATAATGTACCTTAGCATAGTTCGAGGGGATATCTCATCAAGAAGATCAACCAGTCAGCATGATACATATATAACATAGTCCCAATAGCATATAGAAATATAACTCATAAGCATGTAACCCTATAGCCACCATTCTAGTTAGAGTCTAGTCACCGATGTATGACCATATCAACCACACATGCCATGACCTCATGCATGATGACATAATGATACCAATGTATGTAGATAACTCACAACCATACATGTAGATGATACACCAACACATATGAAAACAACACACAAGCCTAAAAAGGACCAGACACACACATAAACACATATAATCAAGCATAAAGAAGAAATACTTCTAACAATACGTAGTAACATGTAACCAAGCATACAAGAATGATACATCTAAGTGACGTATAACAACATGTAACCAATCATACACTCATGACAATGCATTGAACAACAACAACATCAACTTCCACATGGCGACATCATTACATCCATGATCAACACTATGCAAATGAAACAAGCACATGATGTCACAACAAAAGACATAAACACAACCGACATACATGCATTACCAACACACAAGCCATCCAGTCTTAGGGGTGAACCATCATCTGATACCAATCTGTAACACCCTCCTCCCACATCTACCCAAGTAATTGACCAACAAGGGTAAACATGTGACGAGAAGTTACAATGATATCATTCGACGTCCTAAGTTGTTATGAAACCAGCTCACGAAAAGATAGAAAAGATAGACAAACACCTTCAAAATAAGCCTCTTTGAGGGGGAAACCTCCTTTACATTACACAAATGAATAATTATTGGATGATACAAATGAAAAGACCTCCTTTCTATATATAGGAGTCTAAGGGGTCATAATAAAATTAGAGATGACATAACAATAATAATGTAACTGTAGAATAATAATGATAGGGGACTTCTATGGGGCACAATAATAACAATACAGGGACTACATGGGAACAACAATATAATAAGGGGGTTGCACTAATAACAAGAAGGGGTCACACTAGTAGTATAGGGACCTAACATGCCCCTCTCCTTCAAAAAGTGTTGTCCTCAAAACTTGAGTAGTTCTGGATGATTTTGTATAAAATTATTGTCCTTCCATGTGGAATCTTCAGTAGGTAAGTTCTTCCACTTGATGAGATACTCTGAAATTGATCGATTTCATATTTGTTGGGCTCTTTCTTCTATGAATGCTCCAGGTTCCAATTCCTTTTCTTTCCTCGTCAACTTATGCCAATATTGTTTGAACTGGGATCTTCTACAACTTTTGAATGAGTTCCCACCCTACTTGGGCATTCTTCCATTCATCACTTTCTTAATTATACCAACCTCTAGCATTTCTCCAACCATACATTCAATTTCATTTTTTTGCGCATATGGATATCTATAAGTCTTGATGTTTGGAGTAACACTTCCTGGAATCAAATGAATAGAATGATCATTATCAAGAATAGCTGTGATCTGAATCCGATCCACAAAAGACTGTCAACAACCTTGACTGTATCGAGTTGAACAAATCCTTGAAAATGTCGAAACAACGATAAAAAAAAAACCTTGAACCAATGGCAATGGCTACCAATGTCGAACGACGAGGACCTCATTCAAAGCATGTTGACCGAGGCCCATGGAGAATGCGCAGGAGGTCAAAGCAGCCCATGGGAGCCCTGGATCAGGAAAAGGAGGAGATCTTGATGCACGATTAGAGCTTAGCGCTTTGCGCTAATTCCACATCGCTAGGAAAACAAGGCTAAAATGGAAAATCCTTAAGCACTCGGTGGCATTGGGGGCCGGAGAACCGCAGGTGGAGAAACAAAAAGCGCTAAAGGATAAAGGCGGGACTCGCGCTCTAGAAAACCGGTGGTATTGATCGGGGCACCCTTGAATGGTAAAAGGTTTTGGAGGAGAGTGGAGCAATCTCACTCAGTGATCGACGCATGGCAGCGGAGGTGAGAGAAAAACTGCCGTGATTGCGTGCTATCGGTCGAGCAAGTCAACCGCACTTGAAGTGTGTATGACGTTGGATCTGGAGGAGCCTAGATCGGATGGCTAAGATTGCGCCCAATGGGGGAAGCAGAATTGACAGGGGATTAAGCCACGTTCTAAAGAGATTTGGAGTCTGTTTGATTTCCACGGTGGAGAAAGAATGAATACACAACGTAACAGAAGAAATGAACCGATTAAGCATGCTGGCACCAGTTAGATGGGGACACGTGGCACTTCTTGAGCGTTCATGTTGACGCCGAACAGGGAACACCAAGCGCAGCTACAGAAGGTGAATCGATGGAGGCGGGAGACGAATCGAACAGGCATAGGGATAAAATGGTTAAAGCCATGAACAGAGACACTCGAAGGGGGGATTTTGAGAGGAGTCCAAGATACCAAGAGAAATAGTGAACAGTGCACCCCGAGAGGAGGACTAAACACAGAGAATAGTAAATCCAAGCAGAGGAGACAGAGGGCCAAGTTGACCAGAAGCAACATCAATCACTAGAGAGCCTGAAGATTCAAGCCTTCCCATAGAGGAATCTGTCCAGACTGAGCATCACATTCGGCGCTTTCCACTATAGACTGAGGGTCACAAAGCTGGTAGGAAGAACAAGAGTCTGTGTACTCCAAGTTGCTTGGGGAATCCAAGAACCACCCTACCAAGAAAACCTACTTCAGGAGAACTCGCATTGAGTCCCTGTATTTGTAACTCTCTGCTTAAAGACACAATAAAACAAGGCCACCACTAAGAGCTGGACCAGAGATGTAGCCCTCAAAAATAGGGGTGAACTCCTTATTAAAAACTGTTTATGTATTTGTGTTGCTTACTGTATTTCTCTGTCGTCTCTCCACTTATTTTCTGTGTATTCGCAATCAGATCAATCCATTGTTTCAAAACTCAAAAGACACACACCAGCACATGAGTCTCTAATACCTTTTGTTTAATAAATCTTCAACTGAGGTCACTCATAGGGTGATTATCAGATCAGGTGGTATCAGAGCTCTAGGTTGTAAGGTTAGACAAGCTTGTGTTGGTTTAGCTGTGAATGCTCACTAGCTCAAAGCTCAAACTAGGAGAAGGAGAGTTGGTGGAAACTAATCCTGAAATTGGGAGAGTCTATTCTCAGAAGGTAATGTCAGAACAAGGTTCTATAGGGCCAAACCCTCAATTCATAGAAAGTTTCCTAGCTATAAAGTCTATGGTAGAAGAAATGTATAGGGACTTTAGAAAGCATAAGGATGGAGATTCATGAGGCTCTAAACGAGATAACGAAGAAGATGAATCTCATTCCCATGACCACTCAAGAGGGAAAGGGAAAGAAGAAAGCTTTCCTACACCTCCTAATATCCCTGTGCATAATAAGAAAGCATCCTTGATTAAACTGGATGTCAAATTTGATTTTCCTATATATGATGGAGAGCTAAATGCTGAAAAGTTGGACAATTGGATTAGACAAATTGATGTGTATTGTAGAGTACTGAACATAGACTCAGACAAGAGTAAGATTCAACTGGTAAGCCTACACCTAGGAGGCACTTCCTTGGTTTGGTGGGAAGGTAGAACCCAAGATGATATGAAAAGACATGGTAAGACCATCTCTGTCTAGAGTGAATTTGTTGCTGCAATCAAAAAGCAGTTCTATCCATTGGCCTACATGCAACAAGCCATGATGAGTTGGCAAACTCTTCAGCAGTTGAAAGGGAAAATTGGACAAGGGTATACTCAAGAATTTAGAAAGAGAGCATTGATGTTGGGTATCTCATTAGACTCACCAGAGACTCTTTTGAAGTACATTAGTGGTCTACACAGTTATATAAGGCATACCATCCTCATGTTCAATCCCACTAGTATAGATGAGGTATCTGTACAAGCTACTCATCTAGAAGGTAGAGGAAAGAATGGAAATCCAGAAGTTGGGGGACCATCCCAACCCACTGTAAGCGAGAGCAAGGAGAAAAGGAAGCAAAAGTAGAAAGTAAGGAAGGCTAACACTGCACAAAAGGGCAAAGCTTCATGCACTCATTATAAAAAGGAGGGGCATGATGATGAGCACTGTTGGATTCTGCATCCAGAGCTAAGACCTAAGAAGTTTGAGGGAAAGAAGAAGAAGATTTTTGCAGCTATTTAGAGAGATTTGGGGTTAGACTCAGGAGATGAAACAATCATTGCAGCCATCAGTATAAAAGGTAAGAATTCTGAAGCATCTACTAGTAACTCTGCTCAATCTGTTATTGATGAAGAACATGAGAGAAAAAGGCATGAGCTTTTCCATATTCGAGTTATTTCCAAAAATCAAAAGATTGATACTTTGTTTCATAGTGGCTCACAAGTAAATATAATATATGAGGCAATTGTAAAGAAATTGGGATTAACAACTACACCTCATAAGAAACCATACCCATTAGGTTGGTTGAATGATAAAGCACAACTACAAGTGACTAGATAATGCAAACTCAAGTTTTCTTTTGGGTCAGCATTTGTAGATGAGGTTGAGTTAGATGTAATTAGAATTGTTTTAGGAAGTCCTTACTTGTATGATAGAAAGGCTATTTTCTATAGAGCTGAGAACAAGTATCTACTTGTTAAAGATGGAATCAAATACTTTGTAAGAGCTCAAACGCTCAAGAATAATTATACTCTCATAAACTCAGGACAGATGAAAAGAATGATAAATTCATGCAAACAGTGCTTACTGATGGTTGTAAAGAAAAAGACACCTAATAAGACCAATATATTTGAGGGCTGTAATGTTGATCATCAAGCTGACATAGAAAAGATTGTTTCAGAGTATGATATCTTATTTCAAGAACATAGAGGTCTCCCACCCAAAAAGGGAATAGTACATGATATTATTTTGCAGCAAGATGTTCCTTTGCCTAACATTGGGATGTACATGTTGTCTGCTTTAGAGAATGCTGAAATCAAGAAGCAGGTCCAGGAGTTGCTCGAGAAAGGGTTCATCGGGCCTAGCATATCACCATGTGGGTCGCCAATCGTTCTGGTGAAAGAGAAAGATGGCTTGTGAAGAATGTGCATTGATTACCGAGCACTGAATAAGATAACAATAAAAAATCGTTATCCCCTTCCTCGCATAGATGATATTTTAGATCAATTGAAGGAAGCTATTTATTTCACCAAGCTGGATTTGCACAGTGGATACCATCAAGTCAGAGTTGCAGGGCAAGGTGCATGGAAGACTACTTTAAAAACAAATCAGGGATTGTATGAAAAGTTGGTTATGCCTTTTGGCCTAACTAATGCTCCTACTACTTTCACGAGATTAATGAATGATGTACTCAGACCTTTTCTTGATGATTTTGTTATTGTGTATCTAGATGACATTCTGCTTTTTAATAAAACGTGGAAAGAACATTCAAAGCATGTTAAGAAGACATTAGATGTTTTGATAAGAGAAAAAATTTAAGTTAAACTCTCCAAATGTGAATTTAGCAAAACCTCTCTAAATTATTTGGGTCATATAGTATGGGGAGGTGAACTGAAAATAGATCCCTTTAAAGTGGTAGTCATCATTAACTGGCCTAAACCCAAGTCTACTACAGAAGTGATAAGCTTCTTAGGAGCAATACAATATTAGAGGAAATTCATTTCAAAATTTTCCTCAATTGCAACTCCCTTACGTGCTTTGACAAGATTGAACAAGGTGTTTAAGTGGGGAGGAAAACAGCAGAAAGCCTTTAACACCTTAAAAAAAAAGATTAGTACAACACCTGTACTAGCATTACTAGATCTACAAAGGCCATTTGAGATCCAAACTGATGCCAGTGATTATGCCATGGGAGCAGTGTTGACACAACACGGTAAACCCATATGTTATCATTCTGAGACTTTTAATCCTGCAGTAGTTAACTATCCTACCTATGATAAAGAATTGTATGCATTAGTTCAGAGTGTGAAAAAGTGGAAACATTACTTAATGGGAAAGGAAACAGTAATACATACTGATCACCAGCCACTTCAATACCTACATTCCCAAACTAAGTTGCAACAATCAAGACATTATAGATGGATCGGTTTTCTACAACAGTTTCATTTAGTCATCAAATATAAAAATGGCATACATAACAAGGTTGCAAACATGTTATCTAGACCTATTATAAATGCATATATCCTACTTAAGCATAATTCTATGCTACATGAAAGCTACATAGAATAGTATGCTCAGGATATGGACTTTAAAGATGTATATGCAACTTTGAGTCAAGACAAAAGAGTAGAAGAATTGGAATATGATGCGAAGGACCAACTCTTATATCATTGTCGGAAACTCTACATTCCGCAAACTAAGAGAGTAAAGATAATTAGGGAAGCACACACTTCTCTGATATCAGGTCACTTTGGGGTAAGTAAAATAGTTGCACAACTGCAAGGGTTCTGTTATTGGCCGAAAATGAGTGAGATGATTTCTAGATAAGTGAATGGATGTGCTATGCGTGCTAAAAGCAAGCCCAGTAATAGAAAACTAGGCTTGTACATTCCCTTGCCAGTTCCTTCTCACCCTTAGGAAAGAATTTCCATGGATTTCGTTGGAGGACTGCCTAAATCTAGGAAAGGTCATGATTATCTATACGTTGTTGTGGATAGGTTCAGCAAAATGTGTATTTCGATACCCTATAGTAAACAGATTACAGTCGAAGAAACTGCAAAATTATTCTTTGAACATGTATGGATTCATTTTCGATTACCCACTTCTATTGTATCTGATCGAGACACCCGATTTGTGGGGAAGTTTTGGTCGAGTCTGTGGGAACTAGTTGACACCAAATTAACGAAAAGCACAACTTTTCATCCACAAAAAGATGGCCAGACAGAAGTAGTTAACAGGGCGGTGATCCAATTACTGAGATGATATTGTAGCAAACATCCTAAGCTTTGGGATGAGCACTTGTGCTATGTGCAACATGCTTACAATAGAGCCAAACACTCTTCTACATAGGGATCTCCTTTTGAGACCTGTTTTAGTTTCATACCAAGGTCTCCTTTGGATTTTGTCTTTGGTAAAGATACCATGGTTGATAAACACAGTGATGTGGACAAGGAAACTAAGTTCGTTGAACAGATCCATGAGATCCACAAGGGAGTACAGGAATAGCTAGAAAAGAGCCAGGCCAAGTACAAGGCTAGGCATGATAAGCATCAGATGGAGTATATTTTTCAAGTTGGAGACCAAGTCTCGTTGTATATCAGCAAGGACAGAATGCAAGGTGAAGGTAAAAAGCTAAAACCTATCAGGTATGGAATGTTCAGGATACTTGAGAAGGTTGGTGAGAATGCATTTCGCCTTGATGTGCCAACTTACATGCACATCTACTCAATCATGAACGCAGCTTGCTTGAGGTTGTTTGAACCTTCAATGATTGAGGACCCTGAAGAGTAGAGTCAATTACCTTCTGTTGACGACCTGCTACCTAAATATCTTAATGAGTTGCAGGAAGATACAGTGTTGGACAGGAAGGTAAGGATGATGTGCAGTGGACAAGTGGAATACCTCAGCATTGGGCTTAAGGGTTCGAAGCCGAGCAGTACGAAGTGGATTGATATTGGACAAGTGAGAGAATAGTTTCCTCTCTTAGTTGATGCTTGAGGAAGACCAAATTTTGGTGGTCCAAAATCTTTTTCAATTAGAAGGATGTGATCTGAATCAGATCCACGAAAGACTGTCAAGAACCTTGAATGTAGCGAGTTGAACAAATCCTTGAAAATTCCAAAACAATGATCAAAAAAATGCCTTGACCAAGTGGTAATGGATGCCAACGTGGAACAACGAGGACATCAGGAAAAGGAGGCGATTTCGTTGGGAAAACAAGGCTAAAATGGAAAAGCCTTAAGCACTCGGTCATGTTGGGGGCCAAAGAACCGCGGGTAGAAAAACAAAAAGTGCTAAAGGACAAAGGCGAGACCCGCACTGTGGAAAACTAGAGGTATCGATCGGGGTGCCCTTTGACGGTAATAGGTTTTGGAGGAGAGTGGAGCAATCCCACTCAACGATCGATGCGTGGTAGCGGAGGGGAGAGAAAAACTACCATGATCGCGTGCTATCGATCGAGCAAGTCAACTGCGCTCGACATGCGTATGATGTTGGATCTGGAGGAGCCCAGATCAGACGGCTAAGATTGCACCTGATACAGGAAGTGAAATCGATAGGGGATTAAGTCGTGTTCTAAATGGATTTGTAGTCCATTTGACTGCCACAGTGGAGAAAGAACACATACACAATGTAACAGAAGAAACGAACCGATGAATCATGCTGGCACCAGTTAGATGGGGACACATGGCACTTCCCGAGTGCTCATGCTGACACTGAATAGGGAACTTCAAGCGTAGCTACAGAAGGTGAATCGACACAGGCGAGAGAGGAATCGAACAGGCATAGGGATCGAATGGTTAAATCCATGAACAGAGACAGTCGAAGGGGGGATTTTGAGAGGAGTCTAGGCGACCAAGAGAGATAGTGAACAGTGCACCCTGGGAGGAGGACTAACGATAGAGAACAGTAAAGCCAAGCGGAGGAGATAGAGGGCCAAGCTGACCACAAGAAGCATTGAGCACCAGAGAGCTTGAAGATTCAAGCCTTCCCATAGAGGAATCTATCCAGACTGAGCATCACATTCAACTCTTTCCACTGTAGACTGAGGTTCACAGAGCTGGATAGGAAGAACAAGAGTCTGTGTACTCCGAATGGCTTAGGGAATCCAGGAACCACCTTGCCAAGCAAACTTGCTTAAGGAGAACTCGCATTGAGTCCCTGTATTTGTAACTCTCTGCTTAAAGACACAATAAAACAAAGCCACCACTGAGAGCTAGAACGGAGATGTAGCCCTCGAAATTAGGGGTGAACTCCTTATTAAAAACTTTTTGTGTCTTTGTGTTGCTTACTGTATTTCTCTACCGTCTCTCCACTTATTTTCTATGTATTAGCAATCTGATCGATCCATTGTTTCGATAACACAAAACACACACACCAACACACGAGTCTATAATACCTTTTCTTTAATAAATCTTCAACTGAGGTCACTCATAGGGTGATTATCAGATCAAGCTTGGAGGCCTTTGGGAGTCTCAAATACCGTGGAATGATTGTCCAGGCCTTTTTGGAGATCTGGAGAAATAGATGATTTTGATGTGGGAACCTGTAGCAAACATAATTATGCAATTACACCTCTTTTTCCTTTCTTAAGAAGCTTTGTCATTCCATTGGAGATGATTAGATTTCCCGGTTTCCCTATGATACCCCTTAATTCAACTTCCTTTCCTTCCAAAGAAAATTTCATGAAAATTTCTTAAAAATTAAAAGCTATTGTACCCAAGGACTGTAGCCATTGGACTCCTAGTTCAACATCAACACCACCCATTGGAATGGAAAGCATTAGGCTATTCAATACATATTATCCAATGGATAGCTTGATATTATGGCACTTTCGAGAGCAATTTATGGTTCCTCCACTTCCAACCACCACTTGACACTCTGGTGATGGATATAGGAACCAATTCAATTCCTTGGCTATCTTACAATGAATAAAATTATGGGCACTGCCCAAATCAATCAACACTATTAAATTTTTCTTCTTGATATGTCATTCTATCTTGGTAGTTTGAGGAGTGGTAATTCCATCCAATGCATTATAATATATTTTCAGATTCATTTCCTTATGCTCTATGTGATCTTTCACTTCTTGAACCTTTTTCTTATTGTTATGTCCTTCTATCTTGAAAGTTCGAGGGGTGGTAATTCTATCCAATTCCTTACAAGATATGGTTGGATTCATTTCTTCTTTCTTTGGGGTTGGTTCCTAGTGTAGATCCTCTTCTTTTGATGTTTCTTGATCCTTTTCTTCCTCTTCTTCACAATCTGTGTAAAATAATTTCTTCTCAGCATACTTATGACCTTTAGTGTATTTGCTATCACAACTGTAACAAAGCCCTTTTCCTCTTTTTTCCTCTAGTTGTTGTTGTGTAAACCTTGTAGGTTGTGGAAGGCTAGGAGAAAAAATGCTTCCATATTTATAGTTGTTAGTGGTATGATTCCTTGTTTCCATAATTCTACTTTCAATTTTTGTTGCCAACTTGAATGCCTTCTCCAATGAATCAGGTTCCCTCACGTTGAATGTTATCCTTTAAAGTCCCTATGAAGAAATAAATCCTTTGCTTATTTAGAATATCAGTTACCCTTATATTGAATTATTGTAAGTCCTCAATGTGATATGCCATTGAACCCTTTTGTTTGAGATTTATCAATTGGATAAAGAAGGTGTTACTCTTAGTAGCCTCATAATGTGCTATCATTTCTTCCATGAAAATTGACCAAGTGACAAGTGCTTTACGAGAACAAAGCCCTTTATACCATAAAAATTGATTTGGTTCTAAATATAAAGATGCAATATGTACCTTTTGTAATAGTGGCACACCATGTAGATCAAAATATTGCTCCATCTGTAGTATCCACTTTACTGGAACCTTGCCATCAAACTTCCTCATATTGCTTTTTATAGATTTTAGGAGCTCAATCTTGAACCAACTGTAACTCTATAATTTTGGACCTCCAAGGTATGAAATTACAACCTACAGTAGCCCTCTGTGTCCTCTTTTCAATGCCACCAGTCTAATCGAAACTGGTTTCTCCAAGAAAGAGTTATGCCCAATCTCCCAAGATGACCTTCTTATATAATTTTTTACTAGAGTGAACTTGTACGAAGCCCCATGTATCATTGTTTCGACCTTTCGACTTGTAAACAAGACACCGAAAATTAAATTCTGTCCTCCTTCTATAGATTCTTACCAGTGTTGAATCTGATGGTCAGAGCGAAAGTTATGACGATTTTCCCCAAGTCACCTATTTGGAATGTAATTTGAGAGCCTGCAGAAACCCTAAATGCTTTTGACTATATCTCCAAAAATATAGTGAAACAAGATCTGAAATTCAGGCTCGATCTGCAGGAAGATTTCAACTCAAGTGGGGTTTAATTTCAGAGTCTGAAAATTTTTAGAAAAGCAATTATAGCGAACATTCCACAATGACCCGTTTGAGATGGAATTATGGAGCTTGCAAAAACCCTAACTTTCTCATATGATATATCTGCAAATATAGAGAGACGAGATTTTTAGGCTCGAGGTTCAATGAGATTTTATCTCAAAGGGGTTTTGTTTTCAGCTTCTGAAATGTCTCCAAAAAAATGTTATAGCGAAAATCCCACGATAACCTATTTGGAGTAGTGAAACCCTAGAATCCAAAGCTCTGATACCAAATGTTATGAAATCAACTCACAAAAAGATAGATAAATGTCTTCAAAATAAGCCTCTTCGAGGGGTCAACCTCCTTTACATTACATAAATGAATAATTCTTGGATGATACAAATGAAAAGACCTCCTTTCTATATATAGGAGTCTAAGGGGTCATAATACAATAGAGAAGACATAACAATAATAACGTAACTACACAATAATAACAATAGTGGACTTCTATGCAGCACAAGAACAACAATATGGGGACTACATGGGAAAAACAATATAATAAGGGGGTTGCACTAATAACAATAAGGGGTTACAGTAGTAGTATAAGGACCTAACGTAAGTCGTTTTAAGTAAATGGAACCAACAGAAGCATACCATACACCTTCAACATCAGCTATGACACCCCTAAGTACCATCCCAACATTTATGGTAACCACTCCCTAAGTGCCATTAAGGTTTTGGACCACTTGACTCATAGACGCTCCCATGCTATGGGCCAGGAAATGACCACAAGGCTCTGGACACTCTCATGACAAGGCATGCCAACATCCAGGGACTATTCTTTTCAGTGTTATGCCAACATCCCTAGGATTTGAGCCACTTTTTTCAAGCTGAGAGCCCAGGTCACTTCGTAGAACTCAATGACACGTTCAGAATAGAAAGATAAGAAGGGAACAATGAGGCAATTGCAAATACTTGAACAAGCCCTTGACTCGACCCCTACTAGCCATGACAAACATTTTGTCAAAAATATCATAAATATGTAGTCTATAAGTGTAAATAACAAATCTAAACATAAGGGTCTCATACTTAGCTGAGAATCACTAAGAAGCTTTGATGCATCGACACATTGGCTTCCATTTCATCCATTAGGTCATAAATACATTTCTCATTCATTTACAAGAAAAAACATGATGAGAGGCATACATAGCTACTGTCATAAAACATATACATAACCAACATAATAGCAACACAAATACCAAGGAAATGACAGCCATATAATCCACATATAAACCAGTATAATACTCATAGAAATACAAGGGGAAATAACCTCATATTTATGATGTGAAATCCAAACCTAGGATGGGACTACCACATTCCACCTAACTATAGAATGGCTGAGTGAAGTCTCTCTTCACCCATTCACCCCCGTTCCATATTCCAAGTATGAATGTGGGATCTCATAAAAGACATCAATCCAGAACCATGTAGGCCTTTAAGAGGAAAACCACTTCAACCCATCAAATAATGATTCCACATCATGGCCGGACATCACAAAACAATAATTAGATTGGTCTCTATCCAAGCCTTTTAGGGTTCTAGAGCATTTGTTCCAAACAAGGCTTATAAGACCAGTAACTCAACCCATAGATGCCACTATGTTTGCAGAGTGTTTGCCAAACCATGGCTTCTAGGACTAATAACTCATCCCACCAAGGGCTTTCATATATTTTGTCCAACCAAGGCTTCTAGGACTAGTAACTCAACCCAAGTTGTTATAGGGATTTGAGAGAATTTCTCCAACCAGGGCACCGAAGCTAAACGAAACATGAGAAACTACAAAAAAAAAAACAAAGAAATGAACCCACAATGTCCATGGCTATCTAGGAAATGGAAAGGCTGGGAAATCCACTGTCAATCCAGGAAATCCTCCATGCTAGTGATATATCATGACCAATAATCCATATTCATATGATATGCATGCCAAAACTACCGAGGAAAACATACATGCAACTTGTTACTTGCAAGCCAAAACCTTTGTAGTTGTTAATCCTGAAGTCCTATTGCACTTTCTTGCTCTTAGTTTTCCTTCTTGCTCTAAAACTCCATGTATACCACACTCTCCAAGAGTGCTCCAAGGAAATTCTAAGTATCCAAGAGTATGAGAGAGAGAGAATAATGAGAGAGCTCCAAACCTGAACTGACAAAAGTCTATGTATTGATCCTTAGAAGCCTTTTTATGAATGAGGCCCCTATTTTCTTCATTTTCCACTATTTTTCTTCATTTTCCTCAACAGATGCAACTTGTGACCTTTCACCTCCATTTTC
This sequence comes from Pinus taeda, assembly GCA_000404065.3. Lineage (NCBI taxonomy): Eukaryota > Viridiplantae > Streptophyta > Pinopsida > Pinales > Pinaceae > Pinus > Pinus taeda. The sequence goes on from APFE031252674.1 coordinate 18,499, forward strand.
TCCTAATTTCCATTATTTCCATAAACAAATGTGCTAAAAATCCCTTTTTCCTTTTCCGATGCCTTAGGTATTTCCTTAGCCATATTAATCTAAATCAACACCCACACTAGGATTCCTTGCCCAACATTCAGCTTGGAACAAGTGTCCCATCAACCTTAGTTATTATTTTTCCTTTATTAACTTTTATTACTTGGAATTTTCAGCATGGTTGTTACAACTAGTATCACATCAACTATCATGGGAGATGTTGGTGGGTGAGTAGGGTATGTTAAAAATTTTGGGTGAATTTTAACATGGGGAGAATTGAGGGCGGTTCTAAGTGGCACATAGGAATTCCCAATGCCATATTTTGGAGTGTTAATGTAGCAATTACCTTATCTGCTATAGTGGGTAAAAATGGTATTTGAGTAAGTGGGAGTTAACACATTGGGGTGGGAATCATTTATTCTAGCATAAGTATTTTCACTAACATAGATACTTGTCTAAACAAATGTGACTCATCTGAGAAAAATGTAATCTTGAGGGTGGGTGATGTAGATGAAGGTTTTTCCATCATAGTAAAAGATGGGAAGAAGGGATCAATGAGATATCCCCCTAATAAGTGCCAATAATGACAGAACTTCTAAGGATGCGCAATCTTATGAACCCCATGCCTTAAAAATGATAAGAAGTCAATGAATACAACATAGTTTGAGGGTGGAACCTCCTTTTACAATGAATATAATACAATATAATATATGATGATCCTAAGAATAGGGCTCCTTAAGATTATATCTATATATATATATATATATATAGATATATATATATATAGATATATATATATATATATATATATATATAATATATATATATATATATATATATATATATATATATATATATATCAGACAAAGACTACAATTAAGGGTTCTAGCCAACATAACATATAACAATAGAAATATAATAACTCAATATATAAGGCTCAATAAGGGGTCTTAGCGTTATCATGGGGATTGTCTAGGTCTCGACATTCTCCTCCCCTTCAAACAAGTGTTGTCGTCAACAATTGACTAAATCTGACTATTGCTATATGAATAAATTATCTTTGAATCTTCACTCATCCACAAGTAGGTTCTTCCATTTGATGAGGTAATTAATAATTACTCTATTTCTTAGCTTCTTAATTCTTGGTTCTAGTATGATTTTTCTTTCTTAACTAATCTTTTTAAAAATGTTTTGAACTGGAATCTTGTTATCAATTACATTATTTCAATAGGAAACATGGAAGACTAGATTTAAACATGTAGATGGAGGCAACTCCAAATTACTAGCCATATTTGTAGATCCCATAATACTTCGACGTTAATTTATTTTGAAACATATGCCATGAATCATATTTTTTGTAACCATCATCATTAGTGAAGAGAAATAAGCTTGTATAGGTCGATTGATGCTAATCTCTAATATTCCTTGAATTAATGTTGAATCTCACTCTTCTTTGCACATGGATACTTGTGAAACTCAATGTTAGGTCGGACACTTCCATGTTTGCAAATAAATAGTTGGATAGATACTAAGTAGGTGGAAGACTTTTAGGAATCTCTCCCAATAACTTGGAATCACTGTAATTACTTTTAGGAGATATGCTGAAATAGAGGTTATAGGATATAGATGTAGGATATAGAGGAAACATTATATAAACAACTCGATAGTTGTTGTTAATTAAGTGGCATATCCTTCTTCTTACCACTCTCTCAAATCTCGCAAAGAGGAGGTCATAGACCAACACCTTGAATAAATATGTTTCGTTGTCAATCCCAGTGAAGCGGAGATAATATTTTATTTTATTATGATGTGGATGGACTCCACTGGAACCAGGCCATAGTAAAATGTGGTAACAAAAGGTCCAATCGACCTTGTCACCATGAGGAAAACTCTTTTTTATCCCCTACATCATGGCTCTTGCAACCAACTTTGCCTTTGCTAATTTGTCCATTAGATAATTTTCCATTGGTCATAAATAAAACCTTGCTCCATCCTTGTAAACAGAAACCACTTGGACATTTTTCTTGCTAGCATCTTTTTGGTTGGACACATTTGTGGCCTACAAGGTAGGGTTCACATTCTAAATGTATATGCTCCATATAGAGAGCATGCCACCTTTTGGGATCACATGATAGATTCGAAAATATTGGATCTTGCTTCTCTTATCATTGTGGGGGATCTTAATTTTACAATCGATCTGAATGAGGTATGGAGGCATTCCCAAAGGGTGGATGCACTGGCTGACCGTATAAAGGAGATCATTTTCGACCACAATCTCGTTGATATATGCCCTTCCACACTCACACCAAATTGGGACAATGGTAGATTTCGGGATGGACACATTACAAAGAAGTTGGATAGCTTTCTCATGCATGAACAAATTGTTAAGCAGCTTGAGATGTTCCATTCTGAGGTGGTGTGTAATCATATCTCTGGTCATCGGCCCATCACCCTTCACTAGAGGAGGGGAGATTTCAAAGGTGGGATTCCCTTTAATTTTAATCAGGTTTGGCTTGATGACCAATATTTTAATTTCCTTGTGTGGGATGTTTGGAATCGTGATGGCTTTCGATCCCTCTCCCCCGTGATTCATATTCAGGAGAAGCTAAAGATCCTCCGGATGGAGGTTAAGGCATGGGAGAAAAGAAAACATAGGCATATGAACAAAGAGTTAGATGTCATATTTAAAGTTTCACAGACATCCACCAACGCCTACTTGAAAAAAATCTTGGTGTTGACATCAGAAATCGCATACATGCTCTCGAACTCAAAAAGAAGCAACTTGTAATTATCAAGGGGACCACCTGGTGACTAAAGAATAGGGCCATATGGCTTCAAGAACGGGACAAAAATACTAAAATCTTTCACAGATATGAAAACTTCTGGAGGAAGGTAAATTCCATTTGAAGATTAACGATGCGGCCGACAATAAGGTTTAGTTGCAGCAAGACATTTGCAAAGTTGTTGTTCACCATTTTCTGAATACTTACCATCAACGAGATTTAGATTGTCCAGATGATCAAATCTAGGGTGTGGAATTATTTCCAAACATATTCAATGAGGCTGCTAACTCAACTCTTTTTAAAGTTGTTTTGAAGGAGGAAATACCGGGAGTGCTAAAATAAATCAAGGGGGATTAGAGCCTCAGACCTGACGGGTGGATAGTGGAACTCTTCACTCACTTCTTCGACCTCATCAAACAGGATCTTTTGGACATGGTTGAGGAATCTTGGGCTAGTGGCTATATTCACCCCCATATTAACTCTACATGCATCGCTCTTATTCCGAAAAGGTCACCATCCACCACTTTCTTGGAATAGAGACCTATTTCTCTTTGTAATCTTATCTACAAGATCATATCTAAAACTATCACCAACATGATGAAGCACACTCTACCTAAATTTATATCTCCACAACAGTTTGACTTCCTGTGAAATAGACAGATCCATGACGTAGTGGTGATTGCCCGGTAATGTATGCACTCTATCCATCATAAAAAATTAAATGTTGCTATTATGAAAGTTGATATTCAAAAGGAATTTGATTGTCTTGACTGGGGCTAACTGAGGTTGGTCCTTCACAAAATTGGAATTTAAGGCGGGCCTATCGAGTGGATTATGACATGTGTCTCAAATGTACATTATGCAGTTGTTATAAATGGCTATCCTACAGAATTATTCAAGGTGGAGAGGGGTCTCAGACAAGGTTTCTCGCTATCTCCATTTCTCTTCATTTTGGCTATGGATGAGCTAAGCCTACACATACAAAAAGTTGTTGTAGAAGGGCAATTTCAAGCATTGCATATGGGGTAGGATATAAATATTTCACACAGTTTATTTGTTGACGACATGCTCATCACGAGGATACTTAATAGGTTTGCATGGCTACATTTTTTTAATATTGTTTTGGAAATGACTCTGGTTTGTTTTCATGAATTTCTAGAAATCCATCATTCTCCATGACCTATGTGATGAGGAGATTATCGCATATATGAAAATATTATTTGTTGTGTCTTCCGAACCATAGCCAGGGGGTATTAAATACCTCTGATTTAAGATCAAACCCTAATGCTATAAATTCAGCAACTCGATGGGGCTCATGGATCGTTTCTATAAACAAATTTATGGCTGGGAGTTCAAATGCTTATCTATGAGTGATTGAATCGCCCTGACACAAGCAATGATCACTCAATTGGGAGTGTACTAGGCACACTCATATAATTTGTCCCTCACAATTATTAAAAGACTCGATGGGATTATGACAAATTTCATATGGTATGGTTTGAAAAATCAGAACAAATTCCATCTTTCCAAATTGGATCGCCTCAAACTTCCAAAGCCTATGGGTTGTTGGGATATTCTAAACTGAGGAGATTTGGTTGGGCACTATTACTTAAATCAATGTGGAGAGGGATATTCGACGATGGAACTTGGGGCATGATCATTCTTAACAAGTATTTGAAGAACATCGATTTCTATGTTTGGATGCATTGTAGAAGTTTCAGGATCACTATGGGATCAACAATTTGGCTTAATTTCAACAAAATTCACTGTTGCTTCCTACAACAACTGGCCTAGAAAGTGGGTTCTGGCCACAACATTATGATTGGTTTGGATGACATTCACGCGATTGACGCTACTTCCAATATATCAAATGGATTCATATATTGTTTAAATAGTTGTGGCATCTTCTTCTGGCATCAAGTCATATCGTCATGGAAAGATAGATGTCCTATTTGGAAAAGGGCGTTGGAACTGAGATTAGACGGGAAGATGGCGAGGGAATGGGAACATATTAGAACTAACATGCTACTTGCTAGAATTTTCCATGAGGTTGATAGGGACTAGATTGCTTGGACTGGCAAAATGATGGAAGGTGGTCATATGGTGGCTGACACATGTTTTACTCTTTGCCCTCAGGAGACATTACACCCTGAGGTATGTTGGTTCTCAAACTTCTGGAAATCGAATATTCCCATTAAGATTATTCTTTACATGGGAAAAACTATAGAAGAGGAATTGGTATGGGTCGGGCTTTTCTGTTATTTGCAAGGCTGTGGAGGAGAACAATTTACACTTATTCTTGGATTTTCCTAAGATTATTCAGCTCTGGAAAAATCTTGTTGGTCATACTAGTTTCCCATATCACCAATATGATTAAATTTCTGACTACTTAAGCTAGTGGAGCAAACAACATCCTACATGGTGCAATATTCCCCTTATTTTCTTCTGGGAGATCTGGAGATGGAGAAACAATATTATTTTCAACAACCTCAAAGAAACCAAATCATTGGTGCTAGAGCACATTATAAAGGGATTCTCTATTGGCATCCTACAGGGTAAAGGACAGAAGAAAACCAACGAAAAACCAACTGGCCCAAAGTTGGTCTTCCTGGCTAGCTATTTTGACGGAGTTTCACAAAGGAATAGGCGTGGATGCAGCTTCTCAACTGCTTACTCTCTAGAACATGAAATTTGGGTTCACTAGGGTGGGGTGCTCGCAGTGGTACCAACACGAAGGCAGAAGCTATGACACTCTCGGGACTTCTCTGGTTCTCTATATATCTAAACATCCCTACTATGCATATATTTGGGGATTCCAGGATTCTCATGGATTATGTTTTGTGACTGGCGCAAATTTACCACCCATGGTCCATGGATGGCTATTCTAAGTTCAACAACTTTGGACTTCTTTTATGGGCTCAACGATTGAGAACATTGGAAGGGAGTTCAATCAACCCGTGAACAGAGTCTTGAAGAGGGGGTTGCTAGATGAGCTGGACGAGATGCACATTGAGATCAAGATGGAGGAATATATTATGGACACTGAGGTGATTTCTCTTCCTGGATAACTATTACATTCACTAGATATATTCATATGATAATGATGGAAAAATATCTGAGAGTATCTTCATAGATATATTATGTTTGTCAAGACTTTTATTTGTTTTTTATGCTTTATTCTACTGTATATACTTACCTCTCGTTATAAGCACATGATTGTAGATGCAATTAGTTTTTTGCTATGCTTGTATTGATACAAGACATGGTGTTCTTTATGTTTGGTCAAGTCAGGACGACATTGATTCTGGGCCGCATTGATGACTTATGATGGTATTTGTATACATCAGCTTACTGCTACGTTTCTATATGTATTACTTAATGTTTTTTTCATACTGAAGAAGAATAAGAAAGGGAAAAAAAAAAAACCTAATTTATAATAGCATCTTACTCAGACAGCCCATGGGTAAAAGGCCAATAGATCCATCGGTTGCAGCAAATCTATTTCTTGAACGCTGTTACTTGAATTACTTCTTTCTACGACTACCTTCTAGTGGTTTCAATAGCCTTACACGAACTCATTTCTTCTACAAGGTCAAGCACCCCGGCTCGGACAACTCAATTTGTAGCACCAGTTTTCCCGTCATGACCTCACGATTGGAAAATATTGTATTTATCTTGTTATTGTTGAGATTATCCTACACATACGTGGTCATAAGCTCCTCAAACAAGACTTCATTCTTTTCATAGAATCTGTAAACATATGGATTCGTTGTGCACAACAAAATTGATCTTGAAGTCAAAATTAATCCCATGTGTTAATTCTACCAGTTCACCAACGAGCTTCTAGTGATCTCTAGAACTTCATTCGATAGGTTCCCCTTTCCTTATTTTGTACCAAAATAATCGCAATGCCCTGCACAATTCTATTTAAAGGAGACATATGCCAAGGAAAATTCTTCAGAAGCCAATAAGTTCTCCTGTCTGTCGCTACAGTATTCATCACTCTAATGAACATTTCCAGACATTATCTTTAAAATTTTAATCGATTCTCTCATCAAAATTATTGCTAGCATTTTCACTTACATTATCACAATTATTCTGTAGAATATGTAACGCTGAATAATAATTCTATGTCAACTAATAGTTTTAATGCACTGTCTCTCTGTGCACTTTACTCAGCGGTTTTTTGAATATGAACATTCTCAAGATGAGAAAAAAAAATAAAAATTCTTTGAGCTAAGATTTTCATACCTTATATTGAGATCTACATCGAAATCCTAATTTCTAAAACCCATCAAGAAAGACCGGAACTTAGGGAAATTCCCATGCGTTTACCAACAATTTTCATGACAGCCGTAGCAAAAACCGAGACGTATTCATCGTATTAACACTTAGCACAAATAGATCAAGGATACCACTATGAAGAATTAAATGGTCGAGTGACTAATCTGGGCAATATTTAACTTCATCTTCTTTCAAATGAATAGTCAAATCTTCATTTTCTTGCTAAGAAGATTCATCGTAGAAGATATTGTGCACATATCTGTACTGGATATTTAGTCATAAATGTAGCACGTGTGGAGGTGCGCGTAAAGTTCGACACCAGGGATCTACCTAGGAAACTCACAAATGATATTTGATTATTGAGAACTAGAGCTTCTCATCCAACATAAAACTTCTCACAATATTTGACGAAGAAACCAATATCTCTAGCAACATGACCGCCATTGCCAAGAGATAGGCTGCCTTCTTTGCTGACATACATACAATTCATTTGTTTGAACGAGGAAACTAATTTGTTACATCCAATTGTGGATTGTGAAAGTATTGGCATTAATTTCAATGTACAGAGTATTTTGGTGACATAATTACACAGCTACAGTAGACGCTTAGTATGCAGGCCGCAGAATTTGCTAACTGCCTCTTCTTTATGTTATGTATCCTAGTTCAGCTTATACGTTGTCCAGCAAAATGCATGAGTTAATGTGCTATTCTCAATTGTATTAGGCTTTATTCTCTTAATAATAGAGATGGAGAGAGACGAGAGCTGGAGGGAAGAGATAGAAGGTTGAGAGGGAGAGAGGAAGAGAGAGAGTGAAGGAGAGGAAGAGGGACCGAGAGAGATAGATAGATATGTAGAAAGAGTGTGTATTTTGGGGGGTGATATAGTAAGATAAGAGAGACACAGGGAGATAGAGATAGAGATGGAAAGTGAAGAGAGAGAAGAATAGAGAGATAGGGAGAGGGAGATATATATACATATGGAGAGAGAACGCATGTATGTTTGGGGGGTGAGATAGAGATACAAAGAAGGAGAGATGGAGGGAGATATAGATAGAGATGGAGGGGGAGGAGAGAGAATAATATTTCTTGCATTATATGCATTGGTTTTAGTGTAGATGGTGATTTTTAATCATATTTTATTGCTTACACTAAAGGAGATAAAGTAAATTAGAGGGAGAGGAGAAATTGAGAGAGAGAGAGAGAGGGGGGGGAGAGAAGGATAAGAGAGATAGATGGAGACACAAAGATGGATGGGCAAAGGAGAAGAGAGAGAAGTAGAGAGGGAGGATGAAAGTGGCATGTTTAGAGAGAGAGAGAGACATGGGGGCAGAGAAATAGATAGAGGGGAAGGATGATAGAGAGGAGGAGGGACAAAGAGATGGAGTAGGAAGGGGAGAGAGGGAGGAAAGAAGAAAGTTATAGAGAGAGAGAATTGGAGAGAGAGAGGGAGTGATGAGGGAGAGATGTAGATAGCGTGTATATGTTTGTGGGTGAGATACAAAGACAAAGGAGAGATGGGGTATATATCGATATAGATGGGGGGAAGAAGGGAGTAGATTTCTTATACTAGATTCATTGATTTTAACGTACATGGTGATTTTTAATGCTATTTTATTTCTTACAATAGATGCATTGATTTCAGTGTAGATGTTGCTTTTTAATGATATTTGATTGCATGCACTAGATGCATTGGTTTCAATGTATATGTTGATTTCTAATCCTATTTGATTGCTTGCACTAGATGCATTGATTCCACTGTAGATAGTTATTTATAATCATATTTTATTGTTTGCACTAGATATGTTCATTTCATTGTAGATGGTGATTTGTAATCCTATTTAATTGTTTACATTAGATGTACTGGTTTAAATGTAGATGTTGATTTCTAATGATATTTGATTTCTTGGACTAGATGCATTGATTTCAATGTAAATTTCTAATCCTATTTGATTGCTTGTGCTAGATGCATTGCTTTTAGTGTAGATGTATTATAATTCTTTTGATTTATTTCACTAGGTGCATTGATTTCAGTGTAGATTTTGATTTCTAATTATATTTGATTGCTTGCATTAGATGCATTGATTTCAGTGTAGATGTTGATTTTTTATTATATTTGATTCCTCGCACTAGATGCATTGATTTCATTGTAGATGTTGATTTCTAATTTGATGTCATTAGATATATGATGGTACATTAATTTTCAAGTGATTGGATTAATAATGTGATTGATTTTAGTGTGAGAAAATTTTTTTATTGATAATGTGCAATGATTTTTGTCTTATAGTAATTCAACCTATTAATATTGGAGAGCAAAAGAGAAAATGTAAAATGTTTACTACAATAGCTCGAGTTAAACATTTGAATGGTTTACGATTTCAACTACAGTTTTCATATAATTGATATGAAAATATGGAAAAACTAACAGGGGCGGCAATAGGAATAATAGAATAAAATAGTTGAGATTGATCACAATGAAGACTACTTGTAATTGACTATATTCTTATTATTCACAATTTTTGCCATTCAACACTATTACATTATCACTTTTCATTCAAAAAAATTATTTCAACAATTTTCATAATTAAAGTCATCTCCACAGATTGAAGTTACTCAACAAATTTAAAATTATAACTACTCTTGAAGGTATATTTAGTAATAACCAAAGGGACACTATTAAGAATTAATTAGTTGTCAAAGAATGTGATACCTAAAATTAAATGAAGTAGATGTGTAATATCAATCCTCTTTCAAGCTATTGACAAGATTGTCTTCCTTTTTCATCACCAAGTAATTACTAATAGAAAATTGCATACACATAGAAATATAACAAAAAATTGTAACATTCACAAACATTACCATCAAAATACAAAAACATAAAAACACAAATCACTCAAAGCATCCAAATACAAACACAAACAAACCACTCAAACATCCAAACATAGATGAAAAATCATTCAAGGAAAGAAACATAAACTAAATTAAAGAACAAAATTATATGGTCATTTCAGAAAAAGTAAACATAATGTAAATTTCAAAGTATAAATTTTATCTCAAACATATACATAAAAATGATAATCTAAAAATATGGCATTGTTTCCCTCATCTGGACCCAGCTTAGATACATCTAACTCTCGATCTATCATGCACCGAGAGGGATCCTATTATAGCTCTGATACCACTTGTTATAAATCTAACCCAAAATATATGAGAAATAACAAATATACCCAATAATAACCAGATCAAAATAGATAGAAATGCTTCTTTATTAATATCAAAACCCTTATGGCAGGGCAACACCATACATTCACTCCTTAAGGAAGCAGAACACTCCACAAGCCATATTCCTGTTCATACAATATTCCTTAACATTATTCCTTGCCCTCCCTCCATGTGGAGACTCTAGCCTCTATATAGGCCTCATAGATACAATACCATGGATCATTACCATGGTTCCCTCATACCATCAACTAATACCATGGGCCCATTACATTATTACTAACTACTTGTGGTCCCTTAGATGATATGGGTTAACCACCTTATTTATTGATATGGCCCATCCCATTATTACATTATTACCTTGGGTGCCTCCCTTGGTACCCCATATTATCCCCCTTAGGTATATAACAGATCCAATACTTTGAGGTGCAAACCTTTCCTCAAATTATACACTCCAAAATGAAAGTTTGCACCTGAAGGGATTTGATCCCTCTTGGTGCATGATAGATCCAGAGTTAGATGGATCTACGTTGGTTTAGCTAGATAAATATATTTTAGTTTCGTGCAAATGTGCATGAAGATAGTGTAGTTTGATCCCTCAACCTCAGAAATATTGAGAAATTTGTGTAATAAATCTAAATATCCATTGGAATATTATCTTTCGTCTTTATGCAAATGCTATAGAAAAAATATCGACTTGTTTCCTTATAATCGAGTTAAGGGGAATCTCTTCTCAATCTAGAATCAATTGTGCCACACAACAAGTTCAACCCTTTCAATAATATAATGAAAACTTAGCATGATATTCTTCGCTTAAAACCTTTTAGTAGTCTCCAATACCAAATGATGACATTATGGCCACATTGGGAAAAAATTTCTGAACAAAATGACATGAGCACGAGGATATAGGTAGTCTCTAATAATAAATCATGACATCATGGCCGCAATTAGAAAACATTTTTGAACATTATGACACGAGGAGATATTATGCTCCGAATTATTCCCACGGGATATGTTATTATTAGTATTCGGTCTTTTATGGAACTATTATTGTAAAAATGGTGTCTTTATATAATATGAGGGGATAATAATGAATAAATCACAATAGTTAATTGTTTAATTATTCTCTGAATCAACTTTCTAACTATCTCCATTAATTTTTGCATAGTGTATCTATGATTGTTTTAAGAAATATTGATCATTAATTTCATTCATTTTTTTTATCTCTCAAATTTTATGTACATTTTTACAATTGATTATATTACTAGAACAACGACATTAATAAATGTGGGACATATATTAAGTACAAGAAAAATCACATTAGTAAATATGATTGATATAAAGGGGTACATCAATAGTTTTTTTTTTGTAATTCAACATTCTATTCATTCAGAAAAAAAAGATATACATCTAATACTTCGAAAAACATGTCATCTCACCCTCATTGGGTTTGTTGACCATAGTGTACAAAAGGTGGAAAAAATACAAAAGAGATGCTGGTAACAATGTCCATAAATGAGAGGGCCATAGGCTCAAATAGAAAAAAAAAACATAAAGAAAACTAGAGGACATACGAATTGTCTGAGGTGACTGAAGCTGGGCTGTCTGGAGCAGTTACTTGAGGAGGTGGATGACGGAAGTTGCACTGAACATTCCCTTCGAAGTGTGCCATCCAATTCTCCAGTTGTTCCACTTTCTCTGCTAGATGGTTTTTTCCTCGCCAGACTACCACAACTTTCTCCCTGACATGGCACTAGAAGTAATGCATGCGTTCAAATGTCGCCATTATATCATTCATGATTAATTCATTATAGCAAATCTACCCGGTGAACGAAGGGTTAGATTGCCATGGAAATTTTCCAAGCAGTAGTGCTGCAATACTTTGGGTCTAAAGCATCACAACAGCCATCATTTGGAGCAACATTATCCCTCCTATGCCTGCCACCTCTCCAAGGTCCAAGAGTCTTCGTATTGCTACCAATGTGATGTGTCATTGTGCTACCATTATCGCTACGCTGAGTCAACTTCCCCCAACTCTGGCCACCTTGCTAACCACTACAAAGTCTGTCACCTTTGCCTTTGCATGCTCTAGTACCTACACCCCAAGTCTTGACCACAAATTTTCTCCCACTTCCATCCACAATGGTTGTCAATGCAAGGGCATCCTCCCTCCCTATCCCTACCATCGCAGTGAGGTTAGATTTCCCCAATTGTTACACAGTATTTTTCCACACCTCTTACACTTCCCTATGTCATACCCAAGAGTGCCAAGACATGACAACTATGCAGTGTACCCATCATGATATGTAGACCAGATCCTCCCTGAACAATTACTGAAATGTTTCCTTGAGTCTTTCCTGAGAAAGATAAGCTCAAAACCCTAATTTATGGGTTAGAGCGAATATGAAATTGCCCTCTCGAGATGATGGCAGGTTGCATTATATGAGCCTCGCACTGCCAACACATTGTTTTCGTGGATACTCATGTTGAACCATTTAAGGAAAGTTTTCCCAATGTGGAGGAGAAGATTCATGATCTAGACGTTTCCATAACGACAAGTTGGATGTTGTTCATTGTGGATGTGATCAAATTCTCCCAATATTTCCCTTTGATCTTATCTCTAAGAGCTTCCTCCTTGAGATGTGCACCTTCCTCTATCTTTGGTGAGATCCTAACTCCCTCTCCCTACCTATAAATTCATTCCCCTCCATTCCCAAATGGTAGGTCTCTGACTATTTGCACCCTTATGCTGAGATAATGCTTCCATGTTATTCATTTTTGCTTGGAGAAGGAGTGTTTGGAGAGCTTGAGCTTGGATTTGGACACTCACTTAAGGAGGGAATCCAACATCAAGGCCTGGGTTGTATGGTTCCTCTTTTGTTTATTAATATATATAACTATTGGTTAACTTTCGATAAAGGTTTGTGTTGATGACTCATTTATCTTAATGCTCATTGATATGTTAAGTGGATTACCTTTTATTTATGATGGTTTCACTTTTTTTTTGGTCTCTTGTGTGGGTATTAAAATGCCCTAAGCAGTGATGATTGAGCCTAGGGGAGAAATCAGTGAAGATCTTCAACAATGGAATGCATCGTAGCATCAGAATGAGGTAGGTATCCTTCCTCTTCTTTAATTTTGATTGTAGTCTAGGTAAGTGTCTTGTAGATTGTATCTTTTGTTACTAGATCCACTCATTGGGCTAGAGGGATCGTCTCTATCCGCAGAGAGGATTTTCCTAGACAATGAAACTTCGAATCTGCTAGAGAAGCTATAACCTTTCCATCCATTTCTTCAATATGATCCTTTGATTAGTTTGACCAACCATTGATTCTCGGCTTGTATGAATTAGTCTAAGAATCTACAATTACTGGTTCCTGCTTGAGAGTGTTAAGTGTGATCTGAGTTTTGAAACCTTTTTGTTTTTCCTTATTTTCCTCACCCAATGCATGTTCTAGCTTTACAAAAGTGCTGCCAGTATTGATTTTGGTTTAACAATCACATTGATCTACCTTCCAGCACTACTTTTCCTTTCACAAGTGCATTGATCTTCGAGACTAAGAAAAATTAGGGTTTCCTCTCATTTTCCAATGTGTCTCAACCTCTGCGAGTTTTTTACAGTCTGATCTCATTCTATTTGGCTTGATTTCTTTCCTTTAATGGTTTGAATTTTCTCGTTGCCTTTGTTGATGTATCGATGAAGTTACATTGTCTTCTAGGGTTTCCGGGTCTAGTTTACCATTCATTGGTCACTTGGCCTGTCATTGAGAGATTGATTTCCTTCATGTTGTAGCATTGCAACACCCTCTAAAATTTTGGCCTACATCCAATTTCAGAACCTCCCTTGGGTTTTAATTTGATGTTTTCAAGCACTTGAGCTCACACCATGAGCTCATGCTGAGTCTTTGGATCCTCCTTCCTTGACTATTCAACGGACATCTTTTTTCATGGTGGTCACAATGTCACACTTGTAGTAATGTTTTGGTCATGCACAAGGTCTCGCTTCATGTGTACAAGTTATATTCGCTATGTAAACATCTGTCCCATCACACACAAAGTTGTCTGCACTATCCTGCAAGCGTCATCACAGTCATTCAATGATCTATCACAAGCATCGCACTTGTTGCTCACACCATCAGCCAGTCATGTTGAGTATATGTTGTCTTGATGGTTTGAGGCATCTTCTCATAAAGTCCTGTTGAGTGGGTGTTCGCAACGTCATGTATGCACAAATTCACTCACTCACACACTTTGTCATTTTGCTAAAGTTTTGATGATCGGATCACCCTCTAACAACCAGACCTCCAGCCTAGAATCGACTCGACTTACTATCACCCAGAATAATGCATCCAACAAGCCATTTCAATATGCGATACCTGCAACCTGATCAACCAATCCTCCTGCAGGTTAACCAGAGAGTTTGACTGGGAAGTGACCCCGGGACTCACTCCCCTAAAAAATTTGGCAAAAGTTGTAGACCTTTCCTGCTCTGCTGAATGAGGAAATTGCGCACACATATCAGATAGATGCCCAGTGTCCGTCCCTTTCTCCCCAAAAAACCTACGCAGTTTTTTGAGTCATCCACTGAGTCAGTTGGCTGGATGCTCACCAAGTAAACTACATAGATTTCATGAGAAGTCTGTCAGCTACCCAGCAACCTGCTCAGCTTAGGATCTGCACAGAGGTCTTAATTAGGTCATCTTACCAGCAATTGCGCAGTTTTTCCACCAACACTCCTGGAGCTCGCTACCATCGCCCCTGAAAAAATGCGCATTTTTTCCTAGCAAGCACTACATAGCCCACTACAATTCCCCTTGAGGAATTGTGTACTTTTTGTTATCATGATCCTCTGCTTCCTGCAGTGCTTCCCTCCAGAAATTATGGAGCTCCCAGTCTCCCAGTGACTTCTATGCAATTTACACCAACATTTTCTAGAGCTCACATCCCATATTGAAACTTGCCTTGCGCAATTTCATAGCCTTGTCCTCTCTCTCGGTCACCTACATCCAAAACCTAATGGCAATGCATTATTATAGACTAGGAGGTTTATGGATTTGATGTCATCTCCTCATGAGTGATTGTAGATACATGTACATGAATAAGACATGACACGATGATGGACGAGATGAACAAGGAGAGAACATGAAAGGAGATATGTTCCCGAATGAATGAACAAATGATGCATGTGTGGAGAATGTTTTGCGAATGGACAATGCATGCAAGGAGAATTTTTTGTGAACAGATGAACATGTGATGTATGCCAAAGTACAAGTAAGTGAGTGATGTGCATACGCAACATCAATCAAAAACCAAGACCATCAAAGGCTTCATAGACCTTGCCATGAGGAGGTGAAGTTGCGATATACCAAGAGCACATCCATCACTCAGCAGCACTGTAGCCCAACATGGACACAACCACCAGCATGAACATACCAGCACTGTCTTGACGATCTGTGTCATGAGTCGTTAGCGACATCACTATAGTGGGACATACTATGTAAATCAATGTAATGTAATGTGGAAGTCCAAGAGACCCACATTTCATTCAAAGATTCATGTAAAGCTGAAGAGTCAAATAAGTCAAACAATCATGAGGGAAGTCAAATAGCCACAAGGGCCAGGTTTACCCTTGGCTATAAATAACCCCTCATTTGTACATGCAAAGGACCTTTCACCTTGAATCCTCCCATATAGACTTGAGAATCTATAGTATTTTATTTCAGGAGCGACCAGTGGCTCCACTCTCCCCTTTCACGGGGTTAGTGATGTATGTTGTATTGATGTGTCTTGGAAATTTCACTTAATTCAAAAGCCTGATAACAGGCGAGCACATTTTCACACATGTATTGTAACCTTTTGTAAGACTAATCTTGAACACTTGTAATTTTGTTGCTTTAACATGTGTTAAACAATTGAACTCTTTCATATGATATAATACATATATATTGATGAAATTGTGTTGTATAAGTTGTTAATGATGTCTTGCCTGCGTGGGTTGCCTCACCGAGCATCCGACATAACCTTTCCTGTAAACTTGTTATAACGACTGTCACACTCATGTGGACTTCCCTACTGAATGTTGTATGTGTTATCTCCTCTTGTGTGTTGAGACTGTCACATCCGTGTGGATTCCTCCTTCGGAAGCTATGCATGTCCTATTGTATTGTGTGTCTTTGACAGAGTTGGGATTTCCACCCTTTCGACTAGAGATTCACCTCCACCCTCTCCCTCTATAGTGAAAGAACCTTGACATAAGTAACACTAGCAATCTCCAGGCATGCGAAACTCGAAGAAAAAGAAGACCACTCTTATGTGCTCACAAGTAAGAGCTAAGGCAAACATTTACGATAATGGAAATTGGTCCATCATACTGGATGGGACTCCTACACCAAATGGTGTATGGTCTAGTTGAGACTTCAGACCAAGGATATCCTCTGAATGTTGGCAGGTCCAACACTCTCAACATTTTTGAGGCTAGAAGGAGGGACATAAATTGCTTATGGTTGAATTTCTTCTCACCCCCACTCATAAATCATCTAGTCAAGGTAGTAACTCACACTCTCTCTCACCTACGTGAGATTATGAAGTTGATTACTCCTCACCTCCCAAGACTGAACAAGAAATTGCATATCAGTACCTTTGCTCCATCTACCCCATCACCCGTTAATTCGCAAAAGTAGTCAAACTGATCCTCGGGATACAACATGTTCCATACCCATCAAGAAAGCCAAAAACCACTCCCATAGGGGTTATTGTATCATCGGTGGAAGAAATAGTTCTTTCCACACTTGAAGGTCTGGCAAAAGCCCTTGAGAACGGAGAGGAACCTCGAGTCTTCCAAGAGGGAGAATGAGACACCCTCATGATTTTGGGATCAGCCTCCAGTACAGGAGGCAGAGGGGAAGGTAGTGGAGGAGGCGGAAGTAGAGAAGAACCAACAGACTTAGAGCTGGTACCAATAGACTCTAAAGAGGGGGAGGAGGATGAAGAAGAAGAATACATGACTGACCAAAATCTAGAATGCTTGACTCAGGGACCATTGGCTCTCCCAGGTTCTTTGCACAATATGCTGAAGCAGTCAAAGAGAATGATTACAAAGTCCAACCCTGAGAGCACAGTGAAGGTAGAGGACCACTTGGACAATTTCTACCCACAACTGAAGAACCATGAGGTATGGTACAATGATGTTGCATGTAGACTGTTCCCGTATACCTTGGATGATCATGTAGCAACATGGTATGACAGCCTTCCTGTAAAATCCACACATAATTTGGGCATGTTCAAACATATGTTTATGGAAAAGTTTGCTAATGGCAAGACCCCAACCATGTTACTCAAATAATTGGGAGGCCTGAAGATGGAGGGAAAAGGAAAGGTAAAAGATTTCAATTAGAGGTTTTTGTGCGTATTGAACAAGTTTTCAATGGTTACAAAACCTCATGACTCCATCATTGTTGACTACTACACTTCCACATTGTCGACCAACATTGCACAGTTCATCAAACAAGTTGCGAAACCAACACTGTTAGAAAATTGCAAAGAGGAAATCATTGTAGAAAAGGACATGTGCGTGATTGGAGTCGTCAATGATGACAAACCAACAAAGGACTCCATAGACATGAGCAAGAATCCCTAGGCTGTGAGGAGAAAGGGTTGGGATAATGATACGAGTGATATTGAAACCCTTACTTGTCTTGTCAAAAACTTGACAACAGAAGTGTCTGAGCTCAAACAACAAAAAGTTGACACATCTGCAGGCAGCTGACCATCCAGACAGAGACAAGGTAGCATGTCATTAGACAGCAATCACATATGGACTAAAATTGCACAGAGATCTATGTTCCATCTTGAATAGTGAGTGAACAATGAATTTTGTTCATTTCATGTACATGATCACTCAGTAGGTTCTTGTTTAGAATGGAAGTGACTTGCAGGCTTGGTATGAAACCATGCACTTGATGTAGTAAGAAGTGCACAGGGATAGTCAAGAGATACAAATAACGACGAAGATGTTGCACCTAATGAGGCATAAAGATCTAGGCATGTGGTGAACATGTATCAGTGTGCGCAAGCAGCACAAAAGACAAACACTGAGAAACTGTAACCCGAAAAGAAAAATGATTGTTACAATCTCAGAAGTAAGGGGGTCCCTCGTAAATTTGGGGAAGCGAAAAAAAAGCTCGAACTCCTTAGGAAAGTTGATCCACCAGCCAACCAAAATAAGAAAACGCAAAGACATCCCGAGAAGACAATGGTGGGCAAGAGTATGTCCATTAGAAGAAAACTGTAGAACTCCACCAGACAACAAAAACACCAGTCTTACCCTTGACAACTTAATGAGTCTACCTTCTCTAGAGTACAACACAATGGAAGACATGAAGAAAACACGTGCAAAAATAATTTTGTTCTATTTGGCTAAGATCCAGAGTCAGTGGGACATCCTGTTGCACTCATTGGGGTAGACATGAATGGACAATGAAACCTCTACCAATAAGGGAGCAAGCACACCTCCCAGATGACTTTCAACTATGCTAAACACACTCTGGATGGAAGAAGCAAATTCTATTTTCCCTCCATTCCTAATTTCATTTGAAATCTTCCACTGTAATGTTCATAACTATTTGGTTGATTCTAGCCCAATAACCAACATCATGTCACTCTCCATTGCCAAAAAGATCAATGCGCAATGGAGAAAGACATTCATACAGATCATCTAACTCGAACGAACATTCCTACTAGCGATTGGTGAACTTAGAGATGTGATCATTCGACTATCTCATGACGACTAAGTTCACGAGTGCATAAACATTTTTTTTGTGGATATACTAGAAGCATATGGCTTACTTCTCAATAGAGACTAGTCGAGCATGCTGAACAGATACTTTCTTACAAACTGGTCAAACATGTGGCTTCCATAGAAGGGAAAAAAATAATCAAATTTCGGTGTTATTTGAGAGATACATGAGGCACAATGTCACTCCCATCAATGGTGAGAATGAACCATTGACCTTCGCAGAACTCATGTTCGAAAATTGCCTCTTGTAAACAACGTTGGGATGTTATCCCACACAACTAGCTCCAACCCCACCAGACAAGTAGTTGGGTCTACCTCCTTTCCCAACTGATGGAAATGAAGCATGTCCATTACATTGTAACGTTAGTAGTAGTAGCAATATCGATAACAGTAGCAGTAGGACAAGCATGTCGAATGGTTCGTGTATAGATGAGATGTGGACCATGTACTTCGACGAATCAAAGACACATGATGGCCCGGGAGCTGGATGTGTCTTAATTGACCCAAAAAAAAGAAAACATTTGATTTCAATCCTGTTGGAGTTCGGGTGCACAAACAAAGTTGTTGAATATGAAGCACTTGTGTTGGGCTTGCAGAAAGCCATTAGCCTAAACATGGTCGTGGTCAAGGTGGTAGGTGATTCAGAAATAGCGGTACAACAAGTGTGTAACGCCATTCACTGTTTAACACCTCATCTCAAAAGTTACCAGCAAGAGGTATGTCGACTGATCTCTAACTTATAAGAATTTAATATCATTGTTATACCAATAATGTGTAATGCAACTCTCAATGCTTTGGAAAGCACAACTTCTAGAATGTCACCGCTTAGGGATAGATTTACTATTGTAATTTTGTATAGACCATAAATCCTAGATAACATAACTAATTTATGTGTATTTGATGATGATCAATAGATACTTCATTTCATAGCCAACACTGATATCTTCAAGGATGCAGTGATAGATGAAGATGAGCATGAATGATCTTTGCAAGTAGGGATAGATATCAAGAAAGGCCACCTCATCCCTAAGGGTGTGATATCTTTGGAAAAAATCTATGAATTGAAAGAATTCTTTCAGGGGTCGAGGAACAAAAAAACCCATAGCTCTACCATTATGCATGAACATATTACTTGGGAACAAAACAAGATCTGAAGTTTGTCAATCTTGGCACATGTTGCATGTAGCAGGAGTGGAAAGCCTTTGTCTACCTATTCAAATAGTACTCGGATGTGTTCGCATGGACATATGATGGTATAAAAACATACAATACGCTAATAATCCAGCACATCATTCTGATCAAAGAAGTGGTCAAGCCATATTAGAAAAAGTTGAGGAAAGTACATCCATCACTTGAAACCCTCATATAGAAAGAGCTCACCAAGTTGTTTGATGCACAGATCATAAACAGAGTTCATCATTCTACTTGGGTTTCAAAACCTTGTTCCTATACGTAAAAATTCTGGGAAAATTTGCTTATGTGTTGATTTCAAAGACTTGAACCACGTCTCGAACAAAGACAATTACCCCATGCCGTCTATGGAGCACATTTTGCAAACTATATCTGGGGCATATTTATTTTCTTTACTTGACAGGTATTCAGGATATAATCAGGTTTTGGACTCGAAACTACCTTCTGTACCAATTGGGGTATGTTCACATACAGATGAGTTCCATTTAGGCTTGTGAATGTAGGCACAACCTTTCAGCTCACCATAGACATCACCTTTTGCAAACTCATCGTAAAGAGTGTAGTGGTGTACCTCAATGATGTGCTCGCGTTTTCAAGAAAATGGGAAGACCACGTATGCCATCTAAAGAAATGTTTTAATCGATGCTAGATATATGGGATTTCCTTGAATCCCAAAAAGAGCATATTTTCAGTTTCTGAGGGGAACCTCCTTGGGAACATTGTTGCAAAAAGCGCAGCAAAGGTTGATCCAGATTGGGTCTGGACTATTACACAGATCCCCCATCTAGCCAACAAGAAAGTAATGCAGTCCTTATTGGGAGAGATAAACTTAATCTGGAAGTTCATCTCAAACTATGCATAGATAGTAAAACCAATGAAATCCATGATCAAGAAGGATGCATTTTACAACTGGGGAAAGAGGGAAAATTACACATTCACCCATATCAAGTAGGCTATTGCAGAAGAGCCTACGCTCTACAACCCATATTTCGACAAAGACTTCTTGTTATACACCTTCACCTTTGGTGACTTGCTTGTTGCAGTACTTGCTCAGAAGGATGAAATGAAGGACGAATGTCCCATCTCCTTCATGAGCACAAGCACGCAGGGACTTGAACTCAACTACCCCGCCATTGACAAATAAGCATATGCAGTGAAACACTTCAAACCCTACTTGTTGAATAATTTTTGCATAGTGTATGTGCCTCACCCAACCGTCCTCTCACTACTTGTACATCAAGAGGTGGGCGAACGACGTGCAAAGTGGATGACAAGATTGCAAGATTATGATCTTGACATCAATCCAGTTCACACTGTCAAGGGTCATGATCTCTGCAAACTCATAGTTGAGGAAGTACACGCACGGGAGGAAGAAGCAAAGCTCATCGGCTGGGAGTAGGAAATTGAAATCTATGATGTAATGCAAGCACCACCCACTGTAAGTGGAAACTATTTTTACAAAGATGTGTGCTAGTACCTTAAGCATGCTACTATACCGTCTCACTTTTCTATTAGATAGAAGAGTGCAATGTGCCTCAAAGCTTTAGCCTATTAGTTGGTGCGTGGAGTGCTTTACAGAAAGCACAATAACAAAATCTTGCTTACATTCACATGAATCAGAGAATGTTTTGCAACATTTTCATGATGGACCAACTGAGGGTCACTTCATGGAAATACCATTACACACAAATGTATGCGAGCAGGTTTCTACTTACCCATATTATTCAAGGATGCAAATGCGTACGCCTATAAGTACCTGGTTTGTCCGCCATGTACCAACAAAGCACAAAGGTAATCAGCCCCACTACACCCTATTGCAGCGACTAAACCATTCCAACAATGGGGCCTACACATCATCAAGGAGATTTTCTCACATTCGTCGAAACAACACCACTGCATTTTGACAACAACTGATTATTTCATGTTGTGGATAGAAGTAGCTATGCTCAAGCAAGTGAACGACCAGGAGGTCATCGACTTTCTCTCGTAGAAAATCATCTCATGCTTTGGTGTTCTGGTATCACTTTTATTTGACAATGCAAATTACCTTTCATATTTGAATATTTATGATTTTACATTTCAAAATGGTATTATGCTGAAACATTCATCTAACTACTACCCATAGAGAACCAGTCTCACGGAATCCACAAACTAAAACTTATGAGTATAATAAAAAAGACAGTGTACTTTGAACAACATAGCTGACACTCTACCTCGAAAAATTATTTATGGGATGATTACACGACACCCAAATCCTCTTTGAATACCATACCATACTTCTGAGTCTATGGTAAAGAATACATCCTACCGTCTCACATCCACTTGCCTACGCTTTAGCTGTCTCAAGAATCCGAAGGCAAGGCTTGCATGTTAGTTCAACATAGGATGGATACACTTCACAAACTACAAGAAGAAAGGATGAAACCAAAAGAAAATTTTACACTCCACTAGAGTTGTATCAAGAGATGGTTTGATAAGAAGTTTGCAGGGAAAGCTAACTTCGATGTTGGCGACATAGTCTTGAAATGCAATAAACACCATGAGGACAAAGACAAGCATATGAAGTTTTAGTTCCTATGGACTGATTCATACATAGTCCACGAGAAGCTTGGACCTTACACATATCATATGTAATCACTTGATGAGAGGATTGACAATCTTCCTATCAATGGCCAAGATCGCAAACATTATTTTCAGTAGGTTGAGTCATGCTCACACCATTGACATAAGTTTGATTGTTTCTTATTGTTTTCCTTTTTTTCTTTTGCTTGCTATTTTTGTTTGGTTTTGTTTTGTTTTCTTAATATCATGCTATTTTTTGTTTTTGTAAATAAGTGCCGCCCTTTACTAAGTTTTGGATTTTGAATGAATATGTGGATGAGATATAAAGAGTCTTGTGACAGTGCAACACTTGGCTTGTCTTGCGTCCATCTTCTTTGTGCTTGGTTTTACCTTTTGGCTGATGAAGTCTTGAAAAAAGATACGATCCATCTACAATGGAAGCTTGGGTCCAACCATGAACCTGTGTCCACACTAGGAGACCCCATTTATGTACTCATCCTTCTGCTCTGTGTGATCAAGCTCATCCAACTAGTAGAAATCAAGAAGGGGAAAATCTAAACGAGAAAACCTATGTCAGAGGTCTTACATGCTTCTCTAAAGGAATGCCCTCTTTTGCTCTCAATAAGTCAAGATCCCTCTTCTAACCAAAAATAAATAAGTTCCTAGGCATAGTCCTCATTAAAAAATACAAAGGCGAAAGAAGAGAAAGGTTCCTACGTAGAGGGGTGAAGCATGCAACTCCACTAGGGTATTGGCCAAGCTCACTAGAAGTGGAGAAATGCATGTGTTTCTACATGAATATGTCGAGGTAGTATCTAAGCGAGCTCGCAGTGGAGAAACACCAAATATGAAAACTTATACTTTGAAATTTTTTAACTCACGAGCAAAACTACCCTTCCTGATTTCGAAACACTGTGAGCAAGATAAAACTTTTGTTATGTTTGACTTAGTTGGTGAAAGGTGAACCATGTCTTTCCACTGGGTAAGTGGGGAAGCCAAAGTCACCCGCATAACGATTCAATACTCCCTAAAAGACCAAGGCCCTGTGCTATCAATGAACCAAAACAAAGAAGCTGGAGTTCAACCACTATGTTTCCAAGAGTTGTAGCAGCTGCAACACCCTCCAATATTTCAGCTTACATCCAATTTCAGAGACTCCCTTGGTTTTTAACTTGACATTTCCAAGCACTCAAGCTCACCCTGTGAGCTCATGGTTAGTCTTTGCACCCTCCATGCTTCACCATTCAATGAAAATATTTTTGCACGATGGTCAAAATGTCACACTTACATCCATATTTTGGTCATGCACCAGATCCTGCTTCATGTGTATAGGTTGTATTTGTTGTGTGAACATCTGTCGCACTCACACGTGAAGTTTTATGCACTATCATGCAAGTGTCATCATGGTCATTCAACAATCTATCACAAGCGTCGTGCTTGTCGCTCGCACCGTCGATCAGTCATGTTGAGTGTGTGTTTGCAAGGTCGCGTATGCAAAAATTCACTCACTTACACACTTAGCCATTTTGGTGAAGTTCTGATGACTGGGCCAGCTTATGACAGCTAGACCTCCATCCCATAAATGATTCAACCAAATTTCTCCCAGAACATCGCATAAGTGTCGAACTAGACATTTCAATCTGCGCTATCCATAAGCTGATCAACCAACTCTCCTTCTTCTCAACTAGAGAGTTTGACTAGGCAGTCACCCTAGGACTCACTCCCCTCAAAAGTTGCACAAAAGTTGTAGACATTGCATGCTTTGCTGACAAAGGAAATTGCACAAACAGGACAGACAGACACCCAGTGTCTGTCCCTATCTCCCTAAAGAAATTGTGCAGTTTTTTCAATCAGCCACTCAGTCTGTCGGTTAGTTGCTCACCCAGAAAACTGTTTAGATTTCATAATCAGTCCCTCAGCTACCTAACAACTCGCTCAACTCATAAACTACACAAAGGTATTCAACAGGTTAACCTCCCAGCAATTGCCCATTTTTTCTCACCAGCACTCCTATAGCTTGCTGTTAGCTCCCTTGAAAAAATACGCCTTTTTCGCAGCAAGCCTCCCACTACCATATCCCTTGAGAAATTACATAGTTTTTGTTGCCAAGATCCTCTATTGCCTCCACTGTTTCCCTCTAGAAGTTGTGTAGATCTTCCCTCCAGCTGAGCCAAATCTCACAGAAATTCACTGGTGATCCAGAATGCCCATCTCAGTCTCCCAATCACTTATGTGCAATTTTCACTAGCAGTGCATGTAGCCTGCATCCCATCTTGAAACTTTCCTTGCATAGTTTCATAGCCTTGTCCTCTCTTCCAGTCACTTGCATCCGAAAGCGAATGATAATGCATCATAGAAGACTAGGAGGTTTATGGATTTGATGTTG
This sequence comes from Pinus taeda, assembly GCA_000404065.3. Classification (NCBI taxonomy): domain Eukaryota; kingdom Viridiplantae; phylum Streptophyta; class Pinopsida; order Pinales; family Pinaceae; genus Pinus; species Pinus taeda. Next base: position 43,742 of record APFE031252674.1, read on the forward strand.
TCTCATCATGAGTGATTGCAGATATAGTTACATGAATAATACATGATGCAACGATGGGAAAGATGAACAAGGAGAGCGCATGTAAGGAGATATGTTTGTGAACAGATGAACAAAAAATGCATGTGAGGGGAATATTTCGTGAATAGACGATGCATGGGAGGATAATTTTTCATGAATGGATGAACTTGTCAAGCATGACAAAGTACAAGCAAGGGAGTGATGTGCACATGCAACATCAAGTGAACACCAAGACCATCAAAGACTCTACACACCTTGCCATGGGGAGGTGAAGCTATGATACACTAGGAGCACATCCATTACTCAGCAGCACTGCAACTTGACATGGACACCACAAACAACATGAACATACCAGCACTATCATGTCAAGTTATGTCATGAGTGATGTCATCCATGTCACTATTATGGTCCATACTATGTAAATCAATGTAATATAACGTGGAATTCCAAGAGACGCACATGTCATATGAAGAGTCATGTAAAGATGAAGAATCAAATAAGTCAAAAAATCATGAGGGAAGCCCAACAATCACGAGGGCCATTTTTACCATTGGCTCCTCTCACATAGCCTTGAGATCTATAGTCTTTTTTTTAGGAGAGAGTAGTGGCTCCAATGCCCCTTTCACGACGTTAGTGATGTATGGTGTATCGATGTGTCTTGGAACTTTCGCTTAATTCAGAAGCCTGATAATAGACCAACGCATTTTTACACATGTATTTTAGCTATTTGTAAGACTAATCTTGAACACTTGTAATGCATGTTGCTTTAACCTATGTTAAACAATTTAACTCTTTCGATTTTTCTAATACATATATATTGATGAAAATGTGTTGTATAAGTTCTTAACGTTGTCTTGCCCACGTGGGTTGCCTCACTGTAAATCAGATAGAACCTTTCCCATAAACTTGTTATAATGACTGTCCCACTAGTGTAAACTGCCCCACTCAGTGTTGTATGTGCTATCTCCTCTTGCGTGTTGGGACTACCACATCTGTGTGGATTTATCCTCTAGAACTTGTGCATATCCTGTTGCATTGTGTGCCTCTGACACAGTTGGGATTTCCTCCCTTTCAACAAGAGGCTCACCTCCACCCTCTCCCTTCGTGGTGAAAGAACCATGACATAATTAATACTAGCAATCACCAGGCACACGAACCTCAAACACAAAGCATACCACTCTCATGTGCTGAAAAGTAATAACTAAGGCAGACATTTAAAATAATTTAAATCGGACCATCATACCGGATGGGATTCCTACTCCAAATGGTGTCATGTCTAGTTGGAACTTCATATAGGGTAGATCCCCTGGATGTTGGCAGGTCGAGCACTGTCAACACTCCTTTAGGAGTTCTACTGTGCTTAGGATGCCATTTTCAAATTACTTTTAGTTTACATTTGTGAAGTTATTTTCATTAGTATTGGGTCATAGTTTTACTTTGAAAATCAAGTTTGCTTCATTGTCAAACATAGATTACAATTGTTTGATTTAGTGAAATTGAAAGTGTGTGCTTGTGTTGATTTCATTTTTTTCGAAAAGAAAAGTGAAATAATCTCTTTGTTGAACTATATTTGAAATGATCTTATTTTATTTGAAACCAAAAAGTGAATGAAATATTCATTTTAATTGTTTTGAATCCATTTTTCCTTTGCTTATGCATTAGTTTTCATTTTGAATATCAAAGTGAAAGAAAGAAACAAAAAAATTAAGTGCATCTTAGAGAAAGAAATCGATTTTTTTCTTGTGAGATTGCATTTTGGCATTGCATTCATTAGTGAAAGTGAAAGAGTAGTTTTCATATTTACATTTGGATTTTGGAAATTTGGTGTAGGCATATTTTTTGATGCATTCTCTTATTTGTTGTATTAATTGATTGTAATATCTTCCCTCGTTAGCATAGAATTCATTGAAATGAAAATTTTCCTCTTTCTCATATAGTTGCATAATAGGATCTAGGTGACATCGGTTGAGCCCAAAATTGAAACCTAATTCAAGAAAAAACTTTAAACTTTATTGAATTAACCTAAGTATAATTTGGAAATCAATGCAAACAATTAGGGTTCTAGGCTAGAGACATGTTCTAGCATTTATAAACCTAGTAGCTATCGTTAACTGTCTGGATTGCATCCCAAGGATGAAATCTTATTCCAATGTAGAATTATATCGAAGGTTATCTATTACTTTCAAGTATATTGGAGGCGCTTCATTATTTCAAGTATACAGGAACACTCTCACCCAACGGTTATGCATTAGACAATGCTAACACGGACTTGTGCTCCTCATACTGTTGAGTATATATTAGGATACTCCACTAGGTTGTTATCCTTTAGCCACATCTAATCGAGTCACCCACCTTGTAAACGTGATACATTGAACATAACATTCATGGAGATTGGTCACCGTACGTTAATTCCTTGGTTTTAGATAAGGTGTATGTTGCAGTTCACTTATAATTGTTAAACCCTCTTACTTAGCTTACCCCTCTTTTAATTTATTTTGTTAAATTATAAAATCAATTAATTGAGCATAAAACAACATCCTTCTTATGTAAATACTCCTTACTAGATCTTAGGTTCATACCAATGGCAACATTTCCCGAGTCTACTAACCAAGGATATCTCCGCGATGGGAATCCTATTCCTTTTCCTTCTTTTGGAAATGTTGGTGCTCCCTATATGGCAACATCGTCCCTTCCTAGATTAACCATTGGTTTGCTAGTTTGGTTATTTTCGGCCTTAGTGATTCTGAGTGTCCAAACTACTTTTTGACTGATTTCTCCTCCACCTGAACAACATCAACCTCATGTTGATCCTAAAGTTGACCCCTCGACTTCTTCACCTATTTCTTCACCTCCGTCTTCCTCTTCGCCTGGTGAAAGTCTAGATTCTAGTAACGAGGAAGCTAAGAAGAAGAAGAAGAGTATGATGATGAAGAAGAAAAATAAACAATGGGGAAACCAAGCAGCCATTTCTATGGATGAAACTGATGTAGAAAAATCTTTGGATCAGCTCTGAAAAGTGAAATTCAATTCTATGTTATGTAAGGTTGGCCACCTTGTCCGAAATTATCATGGTATTCCCAAAGTCTTAGAAGTGTGGTCCACAGGTTCACATAAACCATTGTCATCAGCCTATGGATATCATGTTGATGATAAGCCTTCAACTAATAAGGTCCATGGGAAAAAGGGAAAAGTCAAGTTTCCCTATAAGTTGTGTAAAGGTAATCATACCATTCACCTTTGTCCTCTATGGATAAAGCTTACAAAGAGTTGGAAAACCTTACATCTTCCCAGCCTTATCTTCTGGTTGGTTATTAGAGGCTTTAACCTCATCCTTCACTTATTGATCCAGTAATTCATCAAAATCCATATTTGGTCAACCTTGCTGTCTCTGAAAGTGAGTCTCATAAGCCCATTATGGACGAACCATTGGTTGAGAAAATAATAGAATCAACTCCACCTTCATTTAACGGTATCCTTTCAAGAGAGAGTGAAGCTCATATTTCTCAGGTCCTTATTGTTTCCTTAGTTTCGAATGAACTCGATGGAAATCATTCCATTCCCAGTCTGAATGAGAGAACTTCTCCTATTCCCATACAAAAAGAGAGCAAATCTCACGTTCCTATGACACCCCCTCTGAGCAGTTTAGTCACTTATTTTGATTGGAGTCAATTGGAAATATATCATCTTTTGTATTATGTTCCATTTGAAGACTACATTACAAGCTTACCATATGGTTGTATCTATCACAATCATAGACAAGGGCACATCTGTTAGCATCTTGTCCTCAACTGCTTGGAAATATTTAGGTTCTCCTTAGCTTGTCCCCATCACCTAGAATCTGTTAGCTTTTTATAGAGAAACCAATCAACTGTTAGTGATCCTTCCTAAGTTGCCTATTACTTTGGGAGGAAATACTATCTATATAGATATGGTGGTTGTCGAAGGCCCTTTCGATTTTAATCTACTCCTTGGTCATGACTATGTTTATTTCATGGGAGCAATTTTTTCTTCCCTCTTCTGAGTGATGTGTTTCCCACATGAAGGAAGCATTTTGACCATTTATTTGCTTACATTCATTGGTCCTGAATCAACCCCCAATCAACCATAATCCCTCAATGGCTCTTATGTGCAAGTGGTATCACCCCCGTAACAGGTTAATTATGTTGCCACTTATTGCATGCGCACATCTACTGATGATCTAGTAGGTGTTGTAGTAAATCATGTACTCGAGGCATTGGAGCCTAAATTTTCATTTGGATCCTTGGACATGTATCCCTTCGTGAGTGTTGTTCTCCCATATTATGAGAACCTCTTGGAAGCCATGGCCTATTTTGGTCTGTGATCAAGGGTTTGGAGAAAAGTTCCTTGTCTTATGTCAAGCTCATTAAAAAATGAAACAAAGGCCATGAGGATAATTATTTTACTATGCCAACCTCATGAAAAATTGAAATAGGTTTCCATGAGGATAGTTCTTTTACTTTGTCAACATCATTAAAAAATGAAAGCACTTATGAGCATGGTTCCTTTACTTGTGTCAAGCTTGGTAAAAAATGAAATAAGGTGTCATGAGCATGGTTCTTTTCCTGTGTCAATCTCGTTAAAAAATGAAAGAAATCCCCTTCCAATTCGAGGCTTTGATTAGATCTTGTAAAATCCCAGTTGATTCTTTCACTTGATCTTGTATGTGAACCTTCATCCCATCCACATGTTAGTAACTAGTAGTCTACTTAGGTGAATGAAATGAAACTTGGAGGGGGGAGGGCATGTACCTCGAATTGAGCCATTATGTTTGGGGCATTCAAACTTATCTCAAGCATAGTTCATCTTTGTTTCAATATTGTGTAAAAATGAAACCAAACAAAAGCATAGTTTGTTTCTATTTCAAGCTTGTGTAAAAATGAAACCAAATACAAGCATAGTTTTTTCCCATCTTTCGAGCGTGTTAAAAAAATAAAATGAAACTATCCTAAAGTATACTCAAGAATACTTTCCAATGTTTCAATCTTATGTAAAAATGAAACCATTTCCCTTTTTACCTCTTGCGATTGCCATCTTTATCAACCTGATTTTGCTAGATGAGCCTCGATTTTCTCATTCCATCATCACCATCTCTTTTGTCGATCATTTGCTTTCACTTGGTTTTTTTACCCTTGCCTAAGGAACATCTACAATGAGTGGTATTATTACCCTACTTTACATGTTTTGAGTAGTTCTGTCATGGCCAGAACCAGTTGTTATCCCTTTATACCACTTGTTCTTGAGTCAGAGTCATTTTTCATCTCTTTTGTCACTCGAAAAATGAAAATATGGTCGAGTAATTTTCTCTTCAAAATCGTTAAATTAAATGAGTTGAAATCATCCCAATATACATTTATGCCTTTTCCAGGTTGGGGTTGACTGTTTATGAAAAAGGAACAACTTGATCGACTTGGTCAAGAGGTTCTCTTAAATATTGTTTTGTACCTTTTCGGGTTCGAGACATAAATTACAAAAAGGGACCCGATGGATTTTTATTTTTCGTCTCTTTTTCAAACTCTCCAAATATGAAAAAGACATGAGCTACTCTTCCGTGGGACTCGTAAATATTAAATGACGAAATGCTCGTCACCATGACGAGACTGAGTTTCTCCTTCCTAGGACTCATAAAACTTACTAGGATGGATTCATTCGAAAAATTAACGTATATGGAAAGCGTATTATATCCCCTTCAATCGTTTCATTAAAAATAATTAGGGTACTCACTAGAAATAGTGGGTAAAAACTAAAATTGAAAGATCTCTTGTATAGGTAGCATGTCGCTCTTGAATATGTCACTCATCTATTTCTCATGTTGTGTTTGGGATATCTACACTTGGTCACTTGTCCTTCCGAGTTTGGGTAATCCATTTTACCTCTCATCTGACTATTCCACTTCGTCATCATGACCCTTGGTCCGATGTTGAGTAAAATGCTGCCACACTCTAGAGTCGTGTTGCCGATATGTTCAATAGACGTCCTATCTACAGTTTTTACTACCTATACATTGCATGACCTTTTGTCATTGTCCTGGATCATACTTCTCTATTCCACTTTATTCCTTGTTTCATGTCGATGATGAGGGAATCATTACAAACCTCCTTCGATGGGTCACTTCCTGTTGACTTCAGCTCATTATCCAAGAAGATGATCTAGAAACTACCTTCCAGCACCTTAGAGCTTGTATGCCTTAATGGAAATTTATTCACATCCAATGATAGGTTCTCATTATTTTCCTTTGATCGAATGATTCCATGAGTGTTCAACTTCAGCTTCATTTTCACATTCACGAATTGTATCATCGTACCTTGAGAACCATTGTCATTACTGGTGGTTTCTCTCATGCATGTTAATGGTTTACATCATTGGTTGATAATTAGGTGGTTTTCTAGCATGTTCATCTTAGACACATTCATTCGCATGTTAGAATTCGTACTTTGATCTAGTTGGGATCGAGCATAAGACCCTGAGTTTTGTTTCATATAACTCAGGTTCCGTGGAGTTATGAGTTATTCATGATTGTAAACATGTTTCCCCTATACAGCTTTTTCTAACCATACCTTCCTAAGAAAGATAAGCTCCAAACCATAATTTCTGGGTCAACATGACTGTGACAATGCTCTCTGGTGCTGATGGTAGGTTGCATTATAGGACGCTCATGTTGTCAGCATGGTTTTTTCTTGGATACTCATGCTGAACCGGTTAAGGCAAGTGTTCGCAAAGTACAGGAGAAGCTTTGTGATCTAGAGGCTTCCAAAACGGTGAACTGGATGTCATTGGTTGTCGATGGCATTGAATTATCCCAATATTCCCCTTTTATCTTATACCTATGAGCTTCCTCCATGAGATGTTGACCTTCCTCTATCTTTAATGAGATCCTAACTCCCTCTCCTTACCTATAAATTCATTCCCCTCCATTCTCCAATGGTTGGTCTTTGATTATTTTCACCCTTCTGCTAAGATAATGCTTACATACTATTCATTTTGGCTTGGAGAAGGAGTGCTTGGAGAGCTTGAGCTTGGACTTGGACATTCATTCAAGGAAAACTTTCAACATCAAGGTCTGGGTTGTATGCTTCCTCTTTTTTTAATTAATATATACAAATGTTGGTTCACTTTCCATATATGTTTGTGTTGATGCTTCATTTATCTTAATGCTTTTTAATCTGTTCAGTGGATTACATTTGAATTATGTTGGTTGCACTTTTATGCTTTGTGGTATTTTTAGTCTCTTGTGCAGGTAATCAAAGGCCTTGAGTAGTAAGGATTGAGCCTTGGGGAGAAAGTAATCAAGATCTTCAACAAAGGAATGCATCATAGCATCAAAACGAGGTAGGTGTCCTTCCTATTCTTTAATTTCAATTGTAGTCTAGGAAGGTATCTTGTAGATTGTATTGTTTGTTGCTAGACTCACTCATTGGGCTAGAGTGATTGTCTCTGTCCGCAGAGATGATTTTCCTACACAAAACCCATCGATGATTAGGATGCATATGAAACTGCCCAATCATGCTCAATTCTACCAAATGTGTTGCCCCATCTGTTGAAATGAATTATTGCCCTCCCATCCATCAAACCGAACTTATGGCAACACTGCTAGCACCACCTTCACATTCCCCACCACACTAGTCACTACACTATACAAAGCAACTATTAGGGGTATGACAGTTCTCCAAAAGATTTACGCCTCCCAAACATTGCCCTCACCATGTCACTTATAGCTTTTACAGAGATGCTCCTTACCCCAAATGAACCAGAAATAACATTTTCCTTCACATCGTGCTTTCCAACCCAGTCTGACCCTGCAGGGCCTGAGAAAAGCTAGGAATTGGGCTCCGTTATACACAAAAAACCACAATTCCCCGAAGAAAATCAAGAAAACACCAATTTTTTCACTCCTCTGATGCCTATTTCTTTGTCGAGCAGGAGGCCAAGTACAGTTTCAACATCAAACGTGAGCATTGAACCAAAATACGGACGCCTTCCTCATCTCGCTTATCAACCCATTGTCGCATCCCTTTCCCAAGGCACTATAAATACTCACATGCCTAAGAGCTAAGGTTCTTGTAGACCATTCACTCCTCTGCATGGTATGAGGGGGCCTAGACATATGACCCTATCATTCGACCCATTTGTCACTCCTCATGGGGTCCGACGTCCACGTTAGTCTTTATTCTCACCTCCATCGGGGAAGGGGTACATCAATATTAATATTAATATCAATTATTATATAATATATAAAACTTAATAATATAAACTCAATATTATGAACTCGAATAGTAAACCCATTATCATAAAACTTAATATTAAACCCAATATTATGAACCTTAATGTTAAAACCAACTATAAACCTTAACATTAAGCACAATATTATAAATCCTAATATTATATACCTAATATTATAAACCCAAAAAAATAACCTCAATATTATAATATTAACCCCTGATTTTGTAATGATATAATGTGACATTGAATAAATTGAAATGTAATGTAACAAAGCTAAAATGATTGTCACATTCATTGTTCATTGCGATAATGTTTGTCACAATGCAATGTTGGGTAGATTCTTGTACCATTCTAATATCACAATATTAAACCCTAATATCAAATTCAATATTATACATTCAATAATACACCCAATATTATAAACCAAATATTAAACCTTAATATTAAATCCAATATTATAAGCCCAATATTAAAACCAACATTGTAAACAATAATATTAAACCTTGATTTTGTAATGTCATAATGTGACATTAAACAAATTGGAATGTAACATAGCATTGCAATAATGTTTGTCACATTCCAACAATGTTTGTCACAGTGTGATGTCAGATAGATCTCTACACCATCTCGACATTATAATATTAGACCCTAATATTAAAGCCAGTATTATAAACCCTAACATTAAACCCAATATTATAAACCTGATATTAAACTATAATATTAAACCCTATATTAGAAAAACTAATATAATAAAACCTGATATTATAAACCCAATTTATAAACATGACATTAAATCCTAATACTATAAACCCAATATTATAAACACTAATATTATACCCAATATTATAAACCCAAAGGAAGATAGAAAAACCCAAGGGAAGGTTTGTCTTGAATTCAAGAAGTGACAACTTCTGAATATATTATAATTGTGGTTGTGAGTGATTGCCTAACTTGATTGAAGCTGGTCTAACCGGGTTAGATCCCTATTGTATCGTTTATCACGTATAGTGCATTAAGGAAGTTAGTGAATATAGGGACTATCAATATATATTTCCATATGCTCTAGAATAGACAAAAGTATGTTAGCGTGTTTATCGAGAGAATGTTTATCTAGGCATGAAAGCCTATTTGAGTTTGCTACCATATTATTAAATTAGGACTCAACGAATTTGAATATTTGTAAGAGGCAATAAAAATTTGTATGTAGATGTTATTTATGTGACTACATGACAACGTTGAAGATAATTTTCCTTTGTTATTTTATTTGTTGGAAACTAGAAAGAAAACTATTGTGTTGTCATTCAACCCTAATCAATGAAATGCATATTTTTTATATTGGAACAAATTGAGTATTTATTATTGAAACATTTCACATGTCATACCAATACAAGGGTCATGTTATATGATTGATTCCATAACCATGTGCTTGGGTACTTTACTATTGATATATGTTATAGTAAGGTTTGTTATTGAACATACATGTTGAGAAAAAACATATTTGGTTTGTTGCGTAGAGTTGTTAGGGTTTGATATTTTGGTGAACAGAGAGAGTTAGTATTGTCATTGATGATCTTGTACCAGTATTGCACATTGGAAAATTGAACATGTTTTTTGATGTTATTTATGTTGATATTGAGCAAAGGTGGATCCACTCTGAAGATATACGAAATTTTGTCTAGTATGGTGAATTGAAGGTTAAAGCCTTCAAGGAAAGTGGAGATTTGCTTCTTTGGGTGGAAGTGTGGTACAAGTTAGAGATTGAAGTATCCTTCAGGTTGGATGTTGAGAACACTTCAGGGTGACAGGGTGGTTCTAGGGAAAAAAATTGATTTTGCAGGGCCTTGGATTATTCTTTCAGTTGGACCTAATAAAACTGGGTGTTGTAGCTAATAAATTAGTGGGTTGGATCCTCCTTCCAATTGTTTGTGGAGAAACTTGGAAGTTAGAGCTTTATGTTGATGTAATCTTTAAGAGATGTTTCTGCCTAAGAATATTTTGTGTACTATTGATAGTTTTATGGATTATTAAATGATGTTGTTAATTGTTTAATGTTAACATGATATGATTAAAAATTTTAAAATGTGCCCAACACTGATTCACACCCCCTACTTAGTATGTATTGGTGAATATTCCAACAAGAAGTGTGCAAAGTGCAGAAACAGGGGAATAAAGTTTCTCCCGCAACTAGCAGAAAAATAGAAATTAGTGACTAAGAAAACTACTTAAAAATGACATATAAATGACTATGTTTGGTCATGTGACCATTAATGATTAATTTACAATATCTTATCATTTAGTAGTATATTTAGTTATGAATTTTGTAATTGAATTAGTCATTGATTCAGTCATTAATTGCCACACTTAATGACCAAACAAACAGATAAACGACTATTAGTGGCTAATTACAATATCTTATCTCGTGACCAACAGTTTGTTCATATTTCTTTGGTCATTAATTGGTGTCCAAAAACAACTCAAATTGACATATAAATGACTATTAGTAGCTAATTTATATTATCTTATCTCACAACCAAAATTTTGGTCATATTTCTTTGGTCAAAAATTAGTTTCCTCGGGGGATCACATAGTAGTATATATGATTGTGAGATGAGTAATTTAGTAGAGTATATTCATTTCATTTGCTCTCATTAATAATCATTATAAATAAATAAAATAGTCATTGTGTATTGTTTTTATTTGTGTTCACTACTAGTCAATATAAACTACTAACTTAGTAGTATTATATACTTTTTTGTTTATTAATCTACATAAAATAATTAGTATGATTTTGCAACTATATTAAAAAAAATATCATACAACATTCATGCTCATCTAATGTGAATACAAATGTGACTCACACAAAGTCTCATATGTTGGTTACAACACAAAAAAATATCAAACTACTATGAAATATTGAGGAGGAAAATAATATATCTTAATCTACCTATGGTATACATTTTAGAACCATATTTTCAAAATTGGATGTGTGGTATGTTGTGTAAGTTTGTTCTTGGGAGTAAGCCAAAGTCAACATGTTTTGTGAGAAGTAGACCTAGTGAAGGAAGAAGTAGTAAGTAGAATTAGTGAAGGTAGAAGAAACTAAGAAACCTAATGAAGGAAGAAGCAATATGTAGACTTAATGAAAGATAAAGTTGCTCACCTACATTGTGAAGAAGCACACAAACTTAATGAAGTAGGTTGGTGCATATGAATATTTTTAGCTTTCAGGATTGATGCCTCTTATAGGTTAGTGCCTATAAGTCTGTAATTAGAAGGGATTACTATATCCTATAGGTTCATTCCTTCAAAGTAGCATAGGGGATGGTTGTCTCCTATAAGTTGGTGCGTATAAAGCAATAGATGGGATTGGTGTTTGTCGTATGTTGGTTCCTAAAAAGCTCCAGAGTGGATTTGTGTGTCCTATATTTTGATTCCTACAAATTCTTATAGGTACTTGGTTTCTCCTATAGGTTGGTGCCTAAAATGTAGTAGATAGGATTGACGTCTCCTATAGGTTGGTTCCTGCAAAGTAGTAGAAGGGATTGATGTCTCCTATAGGTTGGTGCCTACAAAGAAGCAAAGTGGATTGGTGTCTCCTATACAATGATTTTCATGAATTGATGTAATGGTGGGCTGATGCCTACAAGGCATTTCATAAAAATAACTTTTATGGTTTTCTCTCGTAAAGGTTTCCATGTATATCTTCTATTACTTCTTCAGTTTATGAGATTGATGTTTTAAGATGTTCGAAATGTTAACCAAGTAAAAATAATCATTATGGTTACTAATCATGCTTGTCTCAGTATAGTTTCAAATCTAAAAAATACTACAAATAATTTCAAACAATATGAGTTGGTTACTACAAAGTATGAGGTTGATGCTTGAGTAAAGGAGATAATTGTTTTAGCTAGTCAACTCAATTCACCACACTTAATTTAATTAGTATTACATTAGGGTAAAGTGGAACTAGGGGAATCATATGAAGAATGCTTATGGATAAGATATGGTAGCATTATAAATAATACATGAATCTCCTACATAGATTCCCTTAGCTTACCCTCAAGTGTTTGAATCATAGTCTTATTAGTGTCCTCCCCACTAGTCAACCTTAGATATAATCATTAAAATCAAAATGATGATGTCTATGTGTCCTTCAAAATCACCATGAAAGCTACCACATGGTGTGGAATAAATTACAACAATAAAATACATAATTACAACATAAACATGGTCGGGTTTAAAGAGTGGAGATCAAGATAATAAAATATTTTTTCTTGATGGTTTCTAAAATACTTAACTATTAAGTAACCATGAAATTAATGATTCTAAATTTACTCAATATCATATTCCAAATACAAATATTGTATTCAATTTTATAATCCAATATTGACACTTTTAACACTTACCTTTCACTTTAATAAATACTTACCTTTCACTTCAATAAATTCTTAATTTCTTTTCTTAATTTCTTTGTTAATTTCAGATAAAAATCTTCTCTATATAATTTCTAATTTTTTAAATTAGATAAATATTATGTACAACTACTCATTAATTTATCACACATGACTGTATGAAAAAATAAAAAGCTCTTATTAATTATTAAAAACATGATTGCAAATAAGAGTAAATTAATAACAATAACTAATTATATTATTTAACCCACTAAAACATGATTGCAAATAAGAATGTATTAATAACAATAACTAATTATATTATTTAACACACTAATTTCAATATTTTTATACTTTCACTAACCCCGTGTAAGATAATCAATCCATGTCACTAAACCCATCGATTATCAATCCAAGACACAATTGATCTAACGAATGCATGTCTTCATATCATCGGACTTATAATACTTTTTTAGTAAACATTATGTTTATAGTTTTACAAGGACCCTTAAAGATCTTCAAACTTTATTTAAAGGTTTGAGATATATATGTGGATTAGTAACGTCAACATAACTCTTTTTTTACGGTGTTGTAATCATTTTGTATTCATATAACCTCAATTTCATATTTTCAAATCTAATGTTATAAAAAATAAAAATGTTACTCATTCTCTTTTTACCATACAAATAACCATAAAACAACTTAACTAGCATTTTTCAAAGAATTCTCAAATAGAGCTCTATAATCGTACCAATATATTTTCCTTTATAGGAAATGAGTGGTTTAGAATAATATTTTATGCAATAGATATGAAACAGGCGCTTTTCCTTTTAAATACTATCAATAATTTATTTTAATAATTTTTTTTGATTATGTAACATATAATTTAATTAATATTTTTTTATATATTTAAATTATTAATAAATTAATATGGATTTTTTATCGGTTTTTTTTTATATAAAAAAATTGAATATTAAATCTTATAACTCGCAATATTTTATAAATTAATAATAATTATAACTTACTTATAACTAAATAAATTTTAGTCCATTCTAATTATCTAATTTTTTAAAATAAAAATTTTAATTATTTATAAACAATTGAAGTCCTTTTCTTCTTCAACCAATAATCAATTCAGAAAACAATTACAATTTTCATGCCACTTTAGTTAGGCCCTCATACTCGGTGCTTAGATATGCCTTACTGCCTCAGACCTCAGAATTGCCAAGTGCTACCTTCAGCCAGACAGAATCTGAAACTCCTGAACTACAGTGCTGAAGTCCCCAATTATTTACCCACATCTTCTGCTCATCATTAACATGGTCCCCCCATTCATTGGATGAAGCCAGGAATAAGAGAGAGGGCGGCATGCTATCCCTTTATTTACAAGCATCCGTGTTATAGACTTCACTTACTGTGCCTTGCCTTTAGGAAATTTAGAGGGACTGCTATATGAATCACTAGGTTTTATAAATAATTATGTATTAATTGCTTTGCTTTATAATTAATAAATTTATTACCATTCTAATATCTATTTTTTTTTATATAAAATTTTTATTTATAACCAATTTAAGTCTTTCTCTTTAACCCAATAATCAATTCAGAAACAATTACAATTTTCATCCAAATACACAAACTATTTTTATGTTTCTATTTATATGATATGAACAAACACATATTTAATTTTGTGACAATTCTTCTGAATGTAAATGGTATTATTTAGTTCAGTTTTGTTTGGTGAACATGCGGAAAAAAACCAAGCATCATGTGTATTGAGGAGGCTAGTGTGGTTGGTAGAGTTTAGCAATTTCATCATCAGAAATTTAGGGAAGTCCTTGAGATTGAAAAAAGGCCTAGCAATCTCAATAGAGAAGATGGCTGGAAAATTGGTAGTTGCTGGGTCCCAACACTCTCTTCCTAGTCGTTTTCTTCCCTTCCTCTCCTCCCTCGTTTGTTGGCTTGTTCTTGTTATCCCATATCCTTTAGCCTGTGTTCTTTTTTTTTTTCCACTTTAATCATATGTTAATAAAACAATTAAGATAATGGATTAATTATATCAGATATTTTCTTTCCAACACTTGACTTAGTCTAATAATATATTTTTATTTATAACTAACTAATATCTTAACAAAATTAATTTGATATATATAGATTTTATAAAATGGTAAAGACCTTTAGGTAAATTCATATAAACAATTAAATTAGTTAATACCTCTAGGTTAAGTTAACAATTAGATAAACAATTAATTAAATCTGAATATTTAAAATCTTATTTCTTCTAACACTTGACATATTCTAATATTTTTATTATATATTTTATTAAATATGATTTACTTTTTTACTAACTATTAATTTAAAATCATTTTAATTATTTAATATTTATTATATATATTTAAAATCGCTAAAAAACTTCATATGTCCTTTTAACTTTTAATTTAATAATTATATAACTAACTAGCAATGAAATTAACTTATTTATATGCCTCTGGTTCATCTAACTATTCCCTAGTTATATTTAGCGGTTAGTCAATATAGCTGTTGTCTAGTCTCGGACTATTTTAACATGCAATGCTTGATCTGATTCTTCAACTTGTACTGACGATGAATGGTGTCGACAAATGAAATATCATGTGATGTTGTCGGGTCTCGGACTATTTAACATGCAATGCTTGATCTGATTCTTCAACTTGTACTAACGATGAATGGTGTCGACAAATGAAATGTCATGTGATTTATGCCGAAAAATCTCTCATAAACAAGAATGAGTTCAATTTTATTTGGACAATTTTCTGAACATAGAATATTTTTATATTTTTAATTTTATTTAATAATAATTATTAAACATTCAAATTAATAATAACTTTAATTTAGAAGTATGTAAATCATAGTGAATATAATTTTTATATTTTCTACAAAATAAATGTATTCTTAAATAATATCTTTTATAAAATGTGGTAAATAGGTAAACTTTATGTTTAATGAATTTATAATATTATATATATATATATATATATATATAAAAACAATTTTTATTTGAGAGGCTTTATAATTTAATTTTATTCATATTGATATTAATATAAATGTTAGATGTTTGAAATATTTTATTATTAATTATTATATTATTTAAATTACTTTTAATATGACATGTTTTATTTTTTATAAAAAAATATTGTAATTTTATTAATAGAATAATTTTTTATATAATATAAATGAAGTGATTTATTATTTAAGTTTATAATTTAATGGTTTATTATTTAACTTTAGAATAAAAAATTATTACATGTGAAAGTATTAAAAAAAAATATTACACCTGTACAAGTAGATGATGTAAAGTGTTATGGCATTCTTTGGTTTTAGTGTAAAAATCACAAGTTCGAAATTTCATAGGCAAAAATCAAATAAAGCTAAAAGTTGTCGTGGCTTAAACCAATTACAATCCTAATTAATTTTGATTGTTAAGCAGGCTAACCATATCAAGGTTAACATTATATAACAAACACAAAAATAAAATTTAAAATTTCTGCAAATCAAAATTTTTTTATGATTAAGCACATTATAAATTAATTAAATAAAATTTAAAACTGATGTAGACATAACCTCTTACCTCCCAAGTTCGAGAGAGAGTAAATTATCAACGGTCCCCTTCATATGGGCGTTATAGTGGTCAAAATGAGTAAGTAGTCGCGCAATGTTATATCACTAGAGAGACACGTACGCAAATTATCCTTCGAAATGAAACGTGAGCAAATTGTCGTTCGAATTGATTGGACGAAAGCGACAGCCTAATCTTTACATGTTATTGGAGGATACCTGTACCGCCCTGGGAGTGTTGGCGACGGTGCGACGGGTGCACGACGTGGTGAGGCGCCCCGGGCACGCGCCGGGCGACTTGGGCGGGCCCGCACGGTGGGTTGGCGACTGCAGGCACGCGTAGGCGGGCGCGCACGGTGGGTTGAACGACCGGGCGGAGTGACGACGGGCGGAGTGAACGACCGGGCGGAGTACACGACCGAGCAGCGCGCACGGTGGATTGGCGACCGGGCGGGCGCGCATAGGTGAAGGCGCACGATGGGTAGACCGGGCGAGCGCGCATGGGCAGCGTGCATGCCGGGTGACTACGGTGCGGGCGGACAGCATGCAACGGACAGCGAAACGTTATGCGACAGAGAGTGACAAGTATGACAAGTATGAGGCAGCAAAGTTTATACGCTATGGTTACAGGCGTTAAACGTGGAAAGCCGACCTTGTATGCGGGCGTTATGGGGGCTTGCGTGCGCAGGGTTGGGCCGTCGGCCGAGGGGCTTTGCCCACCCCACCCACGCACTACACTCCATATATATTCACGCATGGACTTGGCATTTGAGCAATCAATCAATCGATCAATGATTCGCATCTCTTGCTCTACGGACAAAGGGAGGAAGGCGCAACATGAGCACATAGCTCATGCACACTTGGTAAAAAGGCGCAGAAATTGTCTCTTGGTTTGTGGTTGAGGTGGACGAGTTCTGAAGGGGTCAAAAGTGCAGAATTGTGCAGAAATACCCGGCGTCTTGGTGGCCGTGTGTGGCACCCGCTCACGTATAATAGGTGCAGATTCTCTCTTGTAAGGCAGGTTGCCTTGTATATGTAAATTTGGCTAAGTGTTGGCTTGATTTTGCAAGCACACTAGCTCGTTGTACTATTGAAATTCTGATATAATATACATTGTCAGGCAGACTGTTCGGAAGTTACCCCTCCCCTTTATATTGTGAAATTGTTGTTTTATATTGATGTGGATAATGATTAAGTATGGGTGATCATTGATATAAAGGTTTAATGCTTTTTACTTGGTTGCGAAAAACAAACTAAGTACCAGTTGTGAATTAGGCGTAGTCCTCACACTTGAGTATTGTTAAAAAGAAAAAGTGGGGTGGTGCCGCACCTCGCCGACACGGTTGAAAGACTACCACATGGTCGGGGCGTGATAGGTGGTATCAGAGCATACACAGGGAAGTGAAGGTGGTATCAAGCAGATATCCTGGTTGACAAAGGAGTGGCCGTGGAGACAGGTTCTTGCAGGGAAAGAGGTTGATGAAACACTCTAAGTGTGGCATCAAGGACTTGGGTTGCAGGTGAAGCCGGTGCATGGTTGAAACTCGATTACAAAGGAAGAGAAGGTTAGCAATGGCTGAATCGCATGACGGGTCTAATTGTAGCCCCGTAGACACTTTCGATCTGATGCAGAAAGTGGTGGAAAGGGTGGATTTCTTGGAGGCTCATTTTGGAGAAAGGTTTGACCTTGTTGTGGAAAAACAAAAGGTATCCTTGAAGATGAAGGATGAGCTCGATGAACTCCGAACTCAACATGAGTAAACTGATTTGATGTGTACACAACTCGAATACAAGGTCAAGGACGTTGAAGCTTCAAGGGACCAAGGTCTAACAGAGATCATGAACTTGAAAAAAGATCTTGACGAAGCCAGGGATGAAATTGCAGTGTTGAAGAAGGCTGTGAGGCATGGCTCAGGTGGAGGAGTGCCTCATGTGAAAGTCAAGGAACCGGATTCATTCGATGGTACAAGGAGTGCAAAAACACTTGGTAACTTCTTGTGGGACATGGAGCAATACTTGGAGAGATTAGGTCTATCCGATGATGAGACTAAGGTCAAGGTTGCTGCTCAATTCCTTACAAAAGATGCCAAGATGTGGTGGAGAAGAAGGATGGACCAGGTTGCAAATGGAAGTGCTACCGACATCACTTCTTGGGATGACATGAAGGGAGCCTTGTAGGCCCATTTTATTCCTCAGGATGAAACATGGGAAGCTAGGGTGAAGATTAAGTTTATAAAGCAAACCGGGAACCTTCAAACTTATCAAAGGGAGTTTGCATGTACGGTGCTTGAGCTACCTGATATGGTGGAGAGAGACAAGGTATTCAATTTCATTGTTGGATTGAAGCCTTGGGCACGCAATGAGGTGAAGAGACAAAGGATTCGTACACTTGAAGAAGCCTCTGCTGCGGTTGACAGGTTGGTTGAGCACTATGATGAGACTTCTGATGATAGGGAGAAGAAGTCCGATAAATCGAAAGAGAAGAAGAAAGAGGAAGCTTTGAAGTCTGATGATTCGAAGAGAAAGAAGGTCTTGAAGTGTTGGATTTGTGCAGGGCCACATACAGTGAAGAATTGTCCCTCTAAACTGAAGTTGGCTTCCATAGCACAATCTAGTACGAAAGATGAAGGTGCTTCTGTGGGTATGATGTAGGTTCTTAGCACTACTGCTGCTATAGAGATGATCTCTCGGAAGGATCCCGAGAGGAACAAGTTGGAGTATGTTCGGATGAAAGTGGGAGATGCTGATATACACACTATGGTAGATAGTGGGGCTTCTCACAATTTCATGGGAGAAGATACCTCAAGGAAAGTTGGGCTGAAATATGTTCCTATCAACGCACATATGAAGATTGTGAACTCTCCTCCGAATGAAGTTCTTGGTGTGGCTGAACAAGTGGACACTACACTTGGTGATTGGATAGGGAAGGTGGACTTCACCATTGTGAGGATTGATGACTATGAGGCCGTACTTGGGATGGAGTTTATGAAGCAATATGATGCGATGATCGTTCCACACTTGAAGAAGTTGTACATCTATGATGGAAGAGAAGATGTACCCATAGGTGTGCCTACCTTTGGGGTCACTAGGCCGAATCATGAGGTAGCAACAATGCAAGTGAGGAGTGATGAAGGCATGGATGATGTATGTAAGCGTTTTTCCAAGGCAGAGACAAAGCTTACCGAACAATCCTTGGTTATCAAGTCACTTTCAGATAGCATCTTGGATTTGACAAGAAGGCTAGAGGTGATTGAGGATGAAGAGGATGAACCATATATGAGACCAGGTGAGGACCGGGTTACCTACTTACAAAGGTTGGAGGTTGAAGATCCTGATAGGTGGATCGAATTGATTAGTGAGGGGGAGCCTACAGGCTCTCACCCCTCTACATCTTCTTAGAGAAACAAGAAGATGGGGCTCATTGTTATCTGCTCATGGCAGTGAGTCCCCTAAGCAGTTGAGCAGGTTATGATGGTGCATAGATGGTTTGGCATCAAGCATCATGACATGTTGCAGATGAATGGAGATCACTTCATGGACCCGAGCATGGATTATTCTGATGGAGTTCAGGATGTGGTAGATGTTTTGGGAAACAACTGATGATGACATGGGGATGTTCACTCTCATTGTTTGAGCGTGATGGTTGGATTGATCACCCAACTAGTTCAGACATGGGGTGGCGAAGTGTACAGATATGTGTTGACATTGGGAGGAGTATCATGGCAGCTGAGCACTTGGAACACATGGAGCTATTGTGTTGATGAGGTCTCATAATAGATGAGCACATTGGACACATGATGGAGGAAGGCGTTTTCTTGGGACACTTGACTTGATGATGGAGTGTTCTCTTGAAACACTTGACTTGACACTTGATGGAGAAGTGTTCTCTTTTGAGCACTTGAGGATTGATGACATGATGGAGGACACATTGTTGCAGTGGACGTGTAGCTTGGTGTTGAAAGGGTCAGCCTTTCATGGTGGAGAGCAGCATGGACACATTGTGGAAGTTGGTCGATGGTCATGGACATCGATGATATACCTTGGTATGGGATATCTTGG
This sequence comes from Pinus taeda, assembly GCA_000404065.3. Taxonomy (NCBI): domain Eukaryota; kingdom Viridiplantae; phylum Streptophyta; class Pinopsida; order Pinales; family Pinaceae; genus Pinus; species Pinus taeda. The sequence continues at coordinate 64,039 of APFE031252674.1, forward strand.
TGACAATTAGTCACTTGGATGAGACATGGTGGAGATGGAGGCCTACATATGTTGCATGGATGTTTTCCGTATGTGAGGGGATTCGACATCATGGACGATGCTTGGAGTTGGGATGTTGTCGAGGACGACAACGACTTCAGGTGGAGGAGGATGTACTGCCCTGGGAGAGTTGGCGACGATGCGACAGGCGCACGACGTGGTGAGGCGCCCCGGGCACGCGCCGGGCGACTTGGGC